>JADBJO010006535.1:42500-47500 GCA_016801955.1 Conus betulinus
ATTTTGCATTTAACAATATACATTTTTGCGAATGTCATGATAAAATCTGTGTGAAAATGTGTCCATCCGCAGCAAAGGTCACAAACTCGCTTGAAAGCCTACTGTGACAACTATTGTTGTTGTTCTCAGTAAATAGACGTTCTACAGCATTCCAACACACAATGGCGCGTGTTTACAGTTCCATTAGATAAACTGTTGAGTAGAAGCGTTCCCATGTTATCTGCACCCTTCCAGCAGTTTCCTTCTATTTCTTATGGTGGTAAGATATGTACTGTCTGTCTATGAGAGCGGGAAAGGAATACAACAGACTCTCTCTCTCTCTCTCTCTCTCTCTCTCTCTCTCTCTCTCTCTGTTATGGTCCCTGTTCCACTTACTAAATTCTCTCTCAACTTCCCCCGTTCCAAAAACATGTAACACGATGTCGTGTTTTGTGTGTCTTTGTGTGTTTGCATTGTCTTGATTGTGTGAACCTATTTCTGCTGTAACAACATTATGACGCATCGTGTGATGTCATTCAAACCTAATGCGTGTGTGTCTTTGTTGAATTGTAAGAATCTCTCTCTCTCTCTCTCTCTCCTCTGAGTCTGTGTAACGCACGTGTGTGTAAGGGGCCTACAGTGAGTGTGTGTGTGTTGTGTGTGTGTGTGTGCGTGTAGATGGCGTGCGTGGATGTGTGTGTATGCGATGTTCGTCTCTGTGGGATGTGTGTGTGTGCCATGGATCTTCGTCAGGCCTTGTGATCTTTGTCACAACAGTAAAGGGGCCTACCGAGAGCCATGTAAGAGGTTCCAGGGAGCGTGTGTCCGGGTAGATGGATGTGTCTTGTGGCAGAAAGATCTTCGTCAGGCCTTGGGATCTTTGTCAGGCCATCGGGATCTTCGTCAGGCCTCGGGATCTTTGTCAGGCCTCGGGATCTTTGTCAGGCCTCGGGATCTTTGTCAGGCCCTTAGGATCTTTGTCAGGCCTTAGGATCTTTGTCAGGCCATGGGATCTTTGTCAGGCCTCGGGATCTTTGTCAGGCCTGGGATCTTTGTCAGGCCTCGGGATCTTTGTGAACGAGGGCTTCGCTGACACCTGCATACGGGTGTCACAGGTGAGGAGCCGCGTCTGGAGGCGATCGATGATGCCACTAATTGACCCTGATGATGAGAGCAAAGACTATCACTCTTTGTCTACCCGGCCGCGCGGCCCGTGCCGTGACAGGGAGGAGGAGGGAGGGGCAGGGGCGGGGGGGGAGGACCACCTTTTAACGCGTGGTTTTCCAGTACCCTCCTTAATGGGCTATCTGGCAGATACCGCGGGGGGGGGGGGGGGGGGGGGGGGGGGGGGGGGGGGTGGGGGGGGGGGGGGGGGGGGGGGGGGGGGGGGGGCGGGGGGGGGGGGGCGGGGGAGAAGGGGGGGGGGGGGGGAGAACAGCTTCTTTACAACGGCGACGTATTTAAAAGGAAAAAGGAGCGGGAGATACAGAGTTGAGAGAGAAAAAGGGGATAGAAGAGGGTCTAAAGAGAGAGAGAGAGAGAGAGAGAGAGAGGGAGAGAAAGAGAGTGAGAGAGAGAGAGAGAGAGAGAGACGGGGATCTACATGGTTTGGCTTGAGAGACAGAAGAGATGGAGGGGTCTTAAAGAGAGAGAGAGAGAGAGAGAGAGAGAGAGAGAGAGAGAGAGTGGAGGGCAATGAAGGGAGATAACATAATCGTTCCCCGATGCATTTCAAACACACGGTCGATGTTCACAGTTGCAAAGTACCGCAAAAAGCGGCAAAAAGTTTCTCGTCCTGACACGAAACACACCCCCACCACCCCACCCACCCAGTAAGTTTGCAAGTGAAGGGGCAGCAGATTCTTCTTTGTATGGAGACTGGCTGCAGCGCGCTCTGAGCTCGGTACTTGTACCGCACTGAGGCTGATGGTTGAATGCAGAGAGCGCGCAGAGCCCGTGATTACAGTTCACTGTTCCTAACAACATGTTTGGCAAGGTATTTCGGAAATTCTAAGGTGAACCCCACCGTGGGTAGGGATGTGGGTGGGTGTCTTTGTGGGATGAAGGAAGAGGGGCTGGGAAAATAAAAAGGGGGGGGGGGGGGGGGGGGGAGGAGGGGAAAAAGAAGCGCGCTCGAGATGTTGATTGTTCAGTTTTCCCCAACACGACACCGCTCCCTCCTCTACTGGCAAGGCTAGCAACCGGGAAAAGCCGAGCATTTCTTCTACCAATCGCAAGGCACTGTAGAGAGATCAGCGAATCACGTAACTCCACATGTACAGAGCTTATTGATATTTATAAAAGTAAAACCCAGTGACGAAGTTAAAACAATCGAGGTTCTAAATCAGATTTTTTTTCGTCCAAAATGTACCTTGGCCTTCATCGAAACGACGAGATGAATGGTAGCTTAAAGGCCTAAAGGTCATGTCTGTTAAGCCATTTTCCCTCCATGCTGCGGAAATCATCACATTTTCTGATTGGTAGACGAAACGCTAGGATGTCCCCCCCCCCCCCCCCCCCCCCCCCCCCCCCCCCCCCCCCCGACTGGTTTCGGATCTCGTTTCAAAGTGAGGCGACTGCGGGCAGAAACTGAAACAAAATGAAAAGAAAAACAAAATCTTATTCCGCCAGACAAAACGGACAAACAATTACTATGCAATTTGTCTTGTAATTTGTCCGTTCTGTCCGATTTGTCTTGTAATGTGTTGGTCCCTTTTGTCCGGCGGAATGATATACTATTTTGTCGTTTTAAGTTCGTTTCGGATCAAGTGGAACCTGCCGTCCCCAGACTCTTCCTTTCGCTGGGAGATCCACTGTGGAAGATGTACCAATAGATGGCCGAGTCTTATCATCATTGATTCATAATTATCGCTCTATAACCAGCTGGTCATTCAGGTGTGGCCACGGGCCGGTCAGTTCTCAGCTACAGGGGTGGTTGTCTGTTGCTGCCCCATTGTCCATCGCTGGCGTTTTAGTGGACGATAAGAGCTAGAGAAAAGAGAGAGAGAGGGGGGGGGGGGGGGGGAGGGAGGGGGGGGGGGCACGGGTGAAACGACGCCCGCTTCCTCTCTTGGTCAAATGGATGATCAGCGAACCCACCCCACCCCCAAACCACACCATCGTCCATTCTAACACCTCCCCACCTCCCCTCGTCTTTCTTCTTCTTCTTTTCGTATTCTTTCCTCTCTACCTTCTTTCTTTCCTCTTCTTTCTTCCCTACCTCCTTCGTTTCCTCCTGTTCTTTTTTTTTTTTCTTTGTCTTATGCACCTTCTTTTGCTCTATTTTCTTCCTTTCCCCTTCTTTCTTCTTCTATTTCTAATTCACCTTCTCTCTTCCCTGCCTTCTTCATTTCTTCTTCTTCCTTCCTGCTCTTCTTCTTCTTCCTGCTCACCTTTCTTTTCTTCTTCTGAACCTTTTCCCCTTCTTCTTCCCTTTTGCTCCCTCTTCTTCTCTTCTTCCTGCTCTTCTGTTGAACCTTTTTTTCCTTCTTCTTCCCTCTTCCTGCTGACATTTCTTTCTTTTCTTCTTCTACCTTCTTCCTGTTGAACCTTTTTTCCTTCTTCTTCCCTCTTCCTGCTGACCTTTTTTTTCTTCTTCTTCCCTCTTCCTGTTGCACCTTCTTTTTCCTTCTTCTTCCCTGTTCCTGCTGACATTTCTTTTCTTCTTCTACCTTCTTCCTGTTGAACCTTTTTTCCTTCTTCTTCCCTCTTCCTATGACCTTTCTTTTCTTTTTCTACCCTCTTCCTGTTGAACCTTTTTTTTTTTTCCCCTTCTTCTCTTCCTGTTGAGCCCCTTTCTTCCTTTTCTTCTTTTTTCTTTCTTCCCTCTTTCCCCTTGAACTTTTTTTTCTTCCTCTTTACTGCTGAACCTTCTTTTTTCCTTCTCTCTTCCTGCTGAACCTTTTTCTTTCTTCCCTCTTCCTGATGAACGTTTCTTTTTCTTCCCTCTTCCTGGTGAACCTTCTTTTTCCTTCCCTCTTCTTCTTGACCCCTTTTCCCCTTCCCTCTTCCTGCTGAACGTTCTTTTCCTTCCCTCTTCCTACTGAACCTTCTTTTCCTTCCCCTCTTTCTGGTGAACCTTTCTTTCCCCCTTCCCTCTTCCTGCTGAACCTTCTTTTTTCCCTCCGTATTCCTGCTGAACCTCCCCTTCCCTCTTCCTGCAGAACCTTCTTTTTTCCCCTTCCCTCTTTCTGCAGAACCTTTTTTTCCCCTTCCTCTTCCTGCAGAGACCTTCTTTTTCCCTTCCCTCTTCCTGCAGAACCTTCTTTTTTTTTCCTTCCCTTTCTGCTGAACCTTCTTTTGTCCTTCCCTCTCTTCTGCTGAACCTTCTTTTTTCCCTTCCTCTTCCTGCTGAACCTTCTTTTTCCCTTCCCTCTTCCTGCTGAACCTTCTTTTGTCCTTCCCTCTTCCTGCTGAACCTTCTTTTTTTTCCCTTCCCTCTTCCTGCTGAACCTTCTTTTCCCTCCCTCCTTCCTGCTGAACCTTCCTTTTGAACCTTCTTTTGTCCTGAACCTTCTTTTCCCTTCCCTCTTCCTGCTGAACCTTTTTTTGTCCTTCCCTCTTCCGCTGTAACCTTCTTTTGTCCTTCCCTCTTCCTGCTGGACCTTCTTTTTTGTCCTTCCCTCTTCCTGCTGAACCTTCTTTTCTTCTTCTTCTCCCTCTTCCTACTGACTTTTTCTTTTCTTCTTCTTTCATCTTCTCTGTTGACCTTCTATCTTCCCTTTCTTTCTTTCTTTTTCCTTTTTTTTTTTTTTTCTCTTGTTCTCTCCTCTTTCTTTCAAATCCTCTTCGTTTTTTCTTTCAATCATTTTTGTTTTGTTGTTGTAAACCTCTCAATCTTTCTACCTTCTCTTCTACCTTCTTCCTCTCCTCTTTATTTTCTCTCTTCTTGTTTATCTTACTTTCTTACCTTTCCTCCTTTCCTCTTCTTTCTTTTTGTTCTTGTTCATTTGCCCCTTTCGTCCGCCCCCCTCCCCCCTCCCCCCACCTTCTTCCTGACTAGTTTCAAGTTTCCTTATTTG
>JADBJO010006535.1:55000-57500 GCA_016801955.1 Conus betulinus
CTCTGTCTGCCTTCTCCCTCTGGTTGTCTCTCTGCTCTCCTCTGTCTGCCTTCTCCCTCTGGTTGTCTCTCTCTGCTCTCCTCTGTCTGCCTTCTCCCTCTGGTTGTCTCTCTGCTCTCCTCTGTCTGCCTTCTCCTCTGGTTGTCTCTCTGCTCTCCTCTGCCTTCTCCCTCTGGTTGTCTCTCTCTTCCTCTCTCCTCTGTCTGCCTTCTCCCTCTGGTTGTCTCTCTGCTCTCCTCTCTCTGCCTTCTCCCTCTGTCTCTTGCTCTCCTCTCTCTGCTCTCCCTCTGTCTCTCTCTCTCCCTCTGGTTGTCTCTCTGCTCTCCTCTGTCTGCCTTCTCCCTCTGGTTGTCTCTCTGCTCTCTCTCTCTGTCTGCCTTTCTCCTCTGGTTGTCTCTCTGCTCTCCTCTCTCTGCCTTCTCCCTCTGGTTGTCTCTCTGCTGTCCTCTCTCTGCCTTCTCCCTCTGGTTGTCTCTCTCTCTCTGCCTTCTCCTCTGCCTCTCCTTCCCTCCTTCTCCCTCTGGTGTCTCTCTGCTGTCCTCTGTCTGCCTTCTCCCTCTGGTTGTCTCTCTGCTCTCCTCTCTCTGCCTTCTCCCTCTGGTTGTCTCTCTGCTGTCCTCTGTCTGCCTTCTCCCTCTGGTTGTCTCTCTCCTCTCCTCTGTCTGCCTTCTCCCTCTGGTTCTCTCTCTCTCTCCTCTCCTCTGTCTGCCTTCTCCCTCTGGTTGTCTCTCTGCTCTCCTCTCTCTGCCTTCCCTCTGGTTGTCTCTCTCTGCTCTGTCTGCCCTTCTCCCTCTGGTTGCCTCTCTGCTCTCCTCTGTCTGCCTTCTCCCTCTGGTTGTCTCTCTGCTGTCCTCTGTCTGCCTTCTCCCTCTGGTTGTCTCTCTGCTCTCCTCTGTCTGCCTTCTCCCTCTGGTTGTCTCTCTGCTCTGTCCTCTGTCTGCCTTCTCCCTCTGGTTTGTCTCTCTGCTCTCCTCTGTTGTCTGCCTTCTCCCTCTCTGTTGTCTCTCTGCTGTCCTCTGTCTGCCTTCTCCCTCTGGTTGTTGTCTCTCTGCTGTCCTCTGTCTGCCTTCTCCCTCTGGGTTGTCTCTCTGCCCTCCTCTGTCTGCCTTCTCCCTCTGGGTGTCTCTCTGCTCTCCTCTCTCTGCCTTCTCCCTCTGGTTGTCTCTCTGCTCCTCCTCTGTCTGCCTTCTCCTCTGGTTGTCTCTTCTCCCTCTCTCTGCCTTGTCCCTCTGGTTGTCTCTCTGCTCTCCTCTGTCTGCCTCTTTCTAACATCATTTCCGATTCTCCAAGCTGATTCTGAATGTGGGGGCCTGAGGAAGCGCAATATTGTCCATGAAAGCATTTCTATGTTCTATCCGCTAGCCCGAGAGAGAGAGAGAGAGAGAGAGAGAGAGAGAGAGAGAGAGAGAGAGAGAGACAGACAGACAGACAGACAGACAGACAGACAGACAGGGTAGAGAGACAGACACAGAGAAAAAGAGAGAGAGAGACAGACACAGCCAGCCCAGCCACACAGACGGTGAGTGAGTGAGAGAGAGAGAGAGCCAGACTAGCAGACAGACAGACAGACAGACAGAAAGAGAGACAGAGACACAGAGAAAGAGAGACAGACTGACACAGCAGCCAGACACACAGAGACAGTGAGAGAGAGAGACAGACAGACAGACAGACAGACAGACAGACAGACAGACGGACAGAACAGACAGAAAGACAGACAGAGAGAGAGAGAGAGAGAGAGAGGACACACACACACACACACCACACACACACACACACACACACACACAACACACACACACACACACACACACACACACACGCACACACACAGCGCAGCCACACGCACGTACTCACGAGCGCGCTCACGCACACACATACACACACACACACACACACACACACACACACACACACACACACACACACACACACACACACACACACACACACACACACACACACACACACACACACACACACACACACACACACACACATACACACACATACACACACACAGAGAAATCGACCAACACAGAATGTACAAGGTCGGACATTTCTGCAGCCACACCTTCGGCAACACGGTTAATTAATATAATGCAGTCAGCATCCCAATCCCTGGGTATATGTGTAGATAGATACAACCTGAGAAGGGCGGACCGGGAGGTTTAGAGCATTCGTCCAGTTCAGGATCCAACAGGACAGGACCTGCACCGCTAACAACAACTGCAGGCTGTGTCAACCAACTCCCCTCCCTGCTTTACCCTCAATCTCTGGAACTGGGGAAGGGCTGGCTGGGGGGGGGGGGGGGGGGGGGGGGGGGGGAAGGAGGGGGGGGGGGGGGGGGAAGAAGGAGGGGGTAGGGGGGCTGGAGAGACGCATGATAAGGAATGGGACCCGGATAGGCGAGGGGAATGGGACTATAGAAAATGGAGAGGAGGCGATGATGGTGGTGGTGGTGGTTGGTGGGGGGGGGGGGGGGGGGGGGGGGGGGGTGGAA
>JADBJO010006535.1:77500-82500 GCA_016801955.1 Conus betulinus
GGAACAGCAGTTGTAACGACTTCTTCCTACACTCAGACACGAAGCCCGGGGGCTGCTGTACGGCGGAGGTCCTGCAGAGATCCATACAGCTTCTCCCTCATCGATGTGTCAGCAGGCCGGGTCTCTTCTGCTCCTAGCTTTCGAAGTGTGGGACAGTCCTGGCAGGAAGTGTTCCACAGTCATCGGGAGCTGTTCCCGCATGGGCACCCTGAAGACTCGCCAGTGTGGAATGTTGTGAACAGGTGGTGTTTGTTTTAGTCTGGAATGCCCCTGTCCTCGTCCTCGCAATGCTCACTTGGTCTGGTGTGGGCAGCAGGCAGTATGCGTCCTTCTTGTTGAGGTCTAACAACTGACGAGCAATAGCTGCCGGACTGACCTGACTCCGGCACCGACTTGGGCCTTGGAACCGCAGTTCTGACTCCCTGGACCAACGACAAACCATCCCTTTGACACAGACCACGGTCTAGGAATTGTAGTTCCCGCTACCTGAATGAACAACAAGTCATCACTCTGACACAGACCTCAATCCAGACTTTGGAAGCACTTGCCTGTTAGTGTCTGGGATTAACGGGACCTGAATCTTCCAACTGAGCCGTTCTGTTCCTGAGCATGAGCTCACCCTACGGTCCATCCCTTCCAGCCCTGCCAGCAGAAGAAAAAAAAAGCCTGATGTGTTGACCAGGGTGAGTCTGTCTGGCACTAGACTCGGAGCTCTTCCCTTTCAAGGTCAGTCTGTCTGACACTAGACTCGGAGCTCCTCCCTTTTCAAGGTCCCTTTCAAAGTGAGTCTGTCTGACACTAGACTCGGAGCTCTTCCTTTTCAAGGTCAGTCTGTCTGGCACTAGACCCTAAGCTTCCATTTCAAGGTGAGTCTGTCTGGCACTAGACTCTGAGCTCTTCCCTTTCATCGCGTACAGCAAGAGGCGGTGTCTGAGGTTTGAACGGCGGGACTGCTGACTGTCTGTATTTATCAACACGGTTGATAAGATCATGTGTGATCATGCGTGAAAGTGACTGAAATTCATGAGAGTGTTTCTGAGCAAGAAAAGCGGCTTGGGCATTGTCTTCGGTCTTGTTGTTTTGCAGTCCGGTCCAAATGACAGCAGGGCTATGTAGATGCTGAACAGCAGACAGTAACGTAGTGTTGACCATTTTGAAAGAATGCTGATAATACCACAGACCGTTGCTGAAACAGTTTTGCGCGCACTTGTGCACTGCGATATATACAAAAGCGCGCGCGTGCGCGCACACACACACACGAACACGCACCACACACACACACACACACACACACACACACACACACACACACACACACACACTTACACACACACACACACACACACACACGCACGCACGCACGCACGCATGCACGCGCACACACACACCTACACACACGCGCGCGCGCACGTACGCACGCATACACACACACACACACACACACACACACACACACACACACACACACATATATATATATATATATATATATATATATATTTTTGGTCAATCAGTGGGTGATTGCATCTCTTACGAGATCCAAGGAAAGGTTGATCTGCACAATTCTTAGCCGCTGACTATGCTTGGGTTATTGAACAGCAGAGCTGACCAATCAGACTGTTCCATATCTTTTGATCTCCCTTGCATCCTTAAATGGATCCTCAAGCATAGGCTCAAAGATTGTCCCTTACATTTTATACTGTTTGCGTAATGTTTTTAGTTTTCAACAACTTTTTTCCTCTCCACAACTTTCGTTTTGTTTAATTCTCCTACCTTTCGCTGGCTGCTTTGGGGGTGCTGTTGGATTCTTTTTCGAACCCTTGGCAGTCGGAACACCACTGAATTATGGACTGTGGTGTGTCTCTATCTGACGCCAAAAGCACAGACACAATCAGCCGTGTCTCCCTGATAAGTCCGATCCAGCGGACGAAAGGCCTCGGAGCAGGCGATACATATAGATCTGTTTTTCCAGAGAGTTTGCGATAGTTTCCTCATGCAGCTAGTAAAGGGTTTTCATATTTATGAAGTACATTTTCCCATTTACTTCATCTTCAATTTTTTTTTTTTCTTCTCAATTTCAAATCTTTGCCAATGATTAAGAATTGTTAATGGCACTTGTTTTTACCTACTACTTAATTTTCAGTATACTATATATATATATATATATACGCACACACACACACACGCCATACACACACACACACAGAGCTGAGCACCCCTTGATTACGTGACCAAAACGCATTTCTTCCCAACCAAATGTCTAGCTCTGACTGTATTTGAAAAACAAAATTTAACAGGAGGGAGAGGGAGGGGGGGGGGGGGGTGGTGTGAGTAGAGGACGAAGGGGGAGAGAGGGCATTGGTGAACAGATGACTAAACGAAGATAGCGTATTGAGTGAATCTCAAAAGTTTCCCCCTTTTTACGCTCAATTCGCCTTTCAAAAAACAACCCTGCCGCGAACATCGTCGGAATGCTGCTGGGGTCGACTTTGCTGCTGGTCAGTGCCAGGCATTCCGGAGTGGAGAGAACAACCCTGCGACAGTTTTGGAACCATTATTAGAACACTGGAAGCTATGCTGACTTGTCTAAGGGCAGCCGCACCAGCGTTACCGCTCCTCAACAGGACAGGCTCATGGTATCGATTCAGTGGATAGAACTTAGACTCGTAATCCTTGGATTGCGGGTTCGAATTTCAGCTGGCCGTTTCGGTACTTGAGGGGGGGGGGGGGGGGGGGGGGGGGGGGGGCTCGGAGTTAATGCTACTTCTGACTCTCCCTTTCCCGAAAAGTCCTTCAAATGAGACTGATAAACGAGGGGCCCGAGTGTGAACGCACGCGTAACAGCTTGCACACACGTGAAAACCATCACACAACTTTCGGAAGAGAACGCCCAATTTGGCCGTTGGTATGGATGACACGTTACACGCGTTCAGGCGAACGCGACCTTTCAACGTACAGCTCTCTTTGTTCATGTTTAATTAAAAGAAAAAGGGAAAAATCTTTTTTGTGAAAAAAAAAATTGGTGTAGAGTCTAATTAAAAAACGAAACGGGAGAAAGAAAAAAAAAAACAAAAGGAAAAATGAAAGACCCCCCCCCCCCACCCCCCCAGAAATTAAGTCAGAAGGAATGAAGTGCGGTTCAATGATATAAGATAAACAAAAAAAAACATGGAAATAAGTGAGATTGAATAAAACCAAAGCAAAAAATAAAGAAAGAGAAGAAGAACGAAAAAGAAAAAGAGAGAAAAAAGCCCCCCCCCCAGTCATTAAAGAAAAAAGAAAAGAAGAAACACACCCCAAAAGAAAGAAAGACAAATCAGAGGAAAGAAAGGCAGAAAGAAAGAGAAAAGTCAGAGAGAAGTGAAGTGACGAGGAAATATGTTGAGGAACGAAAGAGAGAGCGCTGGTGAGGAAGGGGGAAAAGGAAGGGAGTGTTAGAGGGGGGAGGAAAAGGGGAAAAAAAAAAAGGAGGGAGAAAAAGAAGGAAGGATGAAAGAGGGGGAAAGAAAGCAAGGGAGAAGGGGGAAAGACAGAAGAATTGAAAGGCAGGGAAAATGAAATACGAGAAAGAGAGAAAAGAAGAAAGAAAAAAAAGAGGAGAGAGAAAAGGAAAAGGCAGAAAGGAAAGGGGGGGAAAAAGGAAGAAAGAAAGAAAGAAAGAAAAAGGGGCGGAAAGAAGAGAAAAAAGGAAAGAAAGAGAGGGAAAGAAAGAAGGAAGAGGAAAAGAAAAAGGCGAAAGGAAGGGAGAAAGAGAGGAAAAGAAGACAATGGAAAGAAGAAAAGAAAGAAGAGAAAGAAAAGAAAGAAGAGTGAAGAAAGAAGAACATTGGCAGGGAGAAGGAGAGGAAAGGAGAAGAAAGAAAGAAAAGAAAAAGAAAGAAAGAGAAGAAAAGAAAGAAAGAAAGGGGGCAAAAAAAAAAGAAAGTTGGAAAGAAAAAAAGAAAAAGAAAAGGAAAGAAAGAACGAGGAAAGAACTCGCTTAATTATCGCGTACTTGTAAGAAAAAACGGCACTCGCTGTCATAATTATCGCTGTACTTGTTAAAAAACGCGTCCGTGAGCTCGCTTCTTCTCCGCAGTCGCCGCCGCGTCGTCCAGTGACGGGCAGACACGCCCTTTGGGGTCCCCGACAGCTTAGCGGTACCAGAAAGTGCAGAACATTGACAGCGTGTAATGGTGGCTATTTCGTGACGGTGATTGGGTCTGTCTGTTTCGTGTCGGTGATTGGGTCTGTCTACCGAGTGTCGGTGATTGGGTCTGTCTACCGAGTGTCGGTGACTGGGTCTGTTTCGTGTCGGTGATTGGGTTTGTCTATTCAGTGTCGGTGGTTTTAAACCATGTTCACCTCCAGTGTCTGCTGTATTCCCACTGGAAAAGGGTTGAACCCCATTCTGTGACTGACCACACGGCAATTTATTTGACAGCACCTTCGGCATTAGACAGTCGATGCGAGTATGTGTGTGTGTGTGTGTGTGTGTGTGTGGTGTGTGTGTGTGTGTGTGTGTGTGTGTGTGTGTGTGTGTGTGTGCGTGATGGTGGCGGGGGGGGGGGGGGGGGGGGCGGAGGGGAGGGGGATTGGGAGTCCTTGCGCGCGTGCCTGTGTGGGTACGCCTATGTTTATAAATTCTGAGCATTTCATTTCTCTTTTTTTCCCCTCTCAACTGCCTCCGTGAATTACTACATAATCAAGTGGTCTTGTGTGTGTGTGTGTGTGTGTGTGTGTGTGTGTGTGTGTGTGTGTGTGTGTGTGTGTGTGTGCGCGCGCGCGCGCTAAGACTGTTTTCTAGGGGGATATTTTATTTCCACAGTAGAAAGTTGTGTTCGTTTCGGGGAAAACATATCAAAGTGTTCCTGCTCACTCCTTGCCCATTTTTTGTTGTTGTTGGTCATGTCCTGGTGTTACGTTATGTGATTGAATTTGACGTGTGTGTGGGAAAGCCTGGGTAAGGGGGGGGGGGGGGGGGGGGGGGGGGGGGGAGGGAGGGAGGAAAAGTATTTTCT
>JADBJO010006535.1:87500-90000 GCA_016801955.1 Conus betulinus
AGAGGCTTTAGGCATTAGGGAGGGCGGAAAGAGAGAGAGAGAGGCTTTAGGCATTAGGGAGGGCGGAAAGAGAGAGAGAGGCTTTAGGCATTAGGGAGGGTGGAAAGAGAGAGAGGCTTTTAGGCATTAGGGAGGGTGGAAAGAGAGAGGCTTTAGGCATCAGGGAGGGCGGAAAGAGAGAGAGAGGCTTTAGGCATTAGGGAGGGTGGTGGAAAGAGAGAGAGGCATTAGGCATCAGGGAGGGCGGAAAGAGAGAGAGGCTTTAGGCATTAGGGAGGGCGGAAAGAGAGAGAGGCTTTAGGCATTAGGGAGGGTGGAAAGAGAGAGAGGCTTTAGGCATTAGGGAGGGCGGAAAGAGAGAGAGGCTTTAGGCATTAGGGAGGGGCGAAAGAGAGAGAGAGGCTTTAGGCATTAGGGAGGGCGGAAAGAGAGAGAGGCTTTAGGCATTACGGAGGCGGAAAGAGAGAGGCTTTAGGCATTAGGGAGGGCGGAAAGAGAGAGGCTTTAGGCATTAGGGAGGGCGGAAAGAGAGAGGCTTTAGGCATTAGGGAGGGCGGAAAGAGAGAGGCTTTAGGCATTAGGGAGGGTGGAAAGAGAGAGGCTTTAGGCATTAGGGAAGCAGAAAGAGAGAGAGGCTTTTAGACATTAGCGAGGGCGGAAAGAGAGAGAGGCTTTAGGCATCAGGGAGGGCGGAAGAGAGAGAGGCTTTAGGCATTAGGGATGGCGGAAAGAGAGAGAGACTTTAGACATTAGGGAGGGTGGAAAGAGAGAGAGGCTTTAGGCATTAGGAGGGTGGAAAGAGATAGATGTTTTAGGCATTAGGGAGGGCGGAAAGAGAGAGGCTTTAGGCATTAGGGAGGGCGGAAAGAGAGAGAGGCTTTAGGCATTAGGGAGGGTGGAAAGAGAGAGAGGCTTTAGGCATTAGGGAGGGCGGAAAGAGAGAGAGGCTTTAGGCATTAGGGAGGGTGGAAAGAGAGAGAGGCTTTAGGCATTAGGGAGGGCGGAAAGAGAGAGAGGCTTTAGGCATTAGGGAGGGCGGAAAGAGAGAGAGGCTTTAGACATTAGGAGGGTGGAAAGAGAGAGGCTTTAGGCATTAGGGAGGGTGGAAAGAGAGAGAGGCTTTAGGCATTAGGCAGGGCGGAAAGAGAGAGAGGCTTTAGGCATTAGGGAGGGTGGAAAGAGAGAGAAGGCTTTAGGCTTTAGGGAGGGCGGAAAGAGAGAGAGGCTTTAGGCATTAGGGAGGGTGGAAAGAGAGAGAGGCTTTAGGCATTAGGGAGGGTGGGAAAGAGAGAGAGGCTTTAGGCATTAGGGAGGGTGGAAAGAGAGAGAGGCTTTAGGCATTAGGAGGGTGGAAAGAGAGAGAGGCTTTAGGCATTAGGGAGGGCGGAAAGAGAGAGAGAGAGAGGCTTTAGGCATTAGGGAGGGCGGAAAGAGAGAGAGGCTTTAGGCATCAGGGAGGGTGGAAAGAGAGAGAGAGGCTTTAGGCATTAGGGAGGGCGGAAAGAGAGAGAGGCTTTTAGGCATTAGGAGGGCGGAAAGAGAGGCTTTAGGCATTAGGGAGGGCGGAAAGAGAGAGAGGCTTTAGGCATTAGGGAGGGGGGAAAGAGAGAGAGGCTTGAGGCATTAGGGAGGGTGGAAAGAGAGAGAGGCTTGAGGCATTAGGGAGGGGTGGAAAAGAGAGAGGCTTTAGGCATTAGGGAGGGTGGAAAGAGAGAGAGGCTTTAGGCATTAGGGAGGGTGGAAAGAGAGTGAGGCTTTAGGCATTAGGGAGGGTGGAAAGAGAGAGAGGCTTTAGGCATCAGGGAGGGTGGAAAGAGAGAGAGGCTTTAGGCATTAGGGAGGGCGGAAAGAGAGAGAGGGGCTTTAGGCATTAGGGAGGGTGGAAAGAGAGAGAGGCTTTAGGCATAGGGGGAGGGCGGAAAGAGAGAGGCTTTAGGCATTGGGGAGGGCGGAAAGAGAGAGAGGCTTTAGGCATTAGGGAGGGTGGAAAGAGAGAGAGGCTTTAGGCATTAGGGAGGGCGGAAAGAGAGAGAGAGGAGGCTTTAGGCATTAGGGAGGGTGGAAAGAGAGAGAGGCTTTAGGCATTAGGGAGGGCGGAAAGAGAGAGAGGCTTTAGGCATTAGGGAGGGTGGAAAGAGAGAGAGGCTTTAGGCATTAGGGAGGGCGGAAAGAGAGAGAGGCTTTAGGCATCAGGGAGGGTGGAAAGAGAGAGAGGCTTTAGGCATCAGGAGGGTGGAAAGAGAGAGAGGCTTTAGGCATCATGGAGGGTGGAAAGAGAGAGAGGCTTTAGGCATCATGGAGGGTGGAAAGAGAGAGAGGCTTTAAGCATCAGGGAGGGTGGATAGAGAGAGAGGCTTTAGGCATCAGGGAGGGTGGAAAAAAGAGAGAGGCTTTAGGCATCAGGGAGAGTGGAAAGAGAAAGAGGCTTTAGGCATCAGGGAGGGTGGATATAGAGAGAGGCTTTAGGCATCAGGGAGGATGGAAAGAGAGGGAGCTTTAG
>JADBJO010006535.1:95000-105000 GCA_016801955.1 Conus betulinus
ACATCCGCATACCACACACACCATTAACACATCGTCTGATATCACTTCTAGTGAGAAGACGTTAAACTGAGGAACAACACACACACACACACACACACACACACACACACACACACACACACACACACACACACACACACACACTGCAAGATTATGGGTGAGAAGAAGAAGCAGGAGGAGAAGACGAGAGGGGGGGGGGGGGGGGAGGCAGGGAGGTGGATGTGAGATGGGATGGGGGGTGGAGGAGGGTGGCAGCCTGATTGAGAGAAGAAAAGGAGCATTGGAGGAAGAGGAGAAGGAGAAAGAAGAAAGAAAGCGTGTAGAAGAGCGAAGGAGCAGAGGAGTGGAAGAGGAGTGGAAGATGAGAGGAAGAGGAGTAGTGGAAGAAGAGTGAGAAGAAGAGTGGAAGAGGAGAAGAAGAGGAGTGGAAGGGGAGAAGGAAGAGGAGTGGAAAGGGAGAGGAGAGAGGAGCGGAAGAGAAGCGGAAGAGGAGTGAAAGTGATGTGGAAGAGGAGCGGAAGAGGAGAGGAAGAGAGAGTGGAAGAGGAGAGAAAGAGGAGTGGAAAGGGAGAAGAAAAGGAGCGGAAGAGGAGTGGAAGAGGAGAAGAAAAGGAGAGGAAGAGGAGAGTTAGGAGGAGGGAAGAGGAGGAGGAAGACAGAGCGGAGAGGGGTGGAAGGGGAGAGGAAGGGGAGTGGAAGAGGAGTGGGAGAGGAGTGGAAGAGGACTGGAAGAAGAGCAGAAGAGGAGTGGAAGATGAGTGGAAGAGGAGCGGAAGAGGACTAGAAGAGGAGAGGAAGGGGAGTGGAAGAGGAGAGGGAAGAAGAGGAGTGGAAGAGGAAATGGAGAAGGAGTGGGAAAGGAGAAGAAGAGGAGTGGAAGAGGAGCGGAAGAGAGAGGAAGAAGAGGAGTGGAAGAAGAGCGGAAAGAGGAGAAGAAGAGGAGTGGAAGAGAAGAGGAGAGGAAGAGGAGAGGAAGAGGAGTGGAGTGGAAAAAGAGGAGGGGAAGAGGAGAGGAGAGAGGAGTTGAAAGCTACTTGGAAGAGGAGAGGAAGAGGAGTGGGAAGAGGAGTGGAAGAGGAGAGGCAAGAGGAGAGGAAGAGGAGAGGGAAGAGGAGAGCAAGAGGAAGACAAGGAGTGGAAGAGGAGGAGCAAGAAGGAGAGGCGAAGAGGGAGTGGAAGAGGAATGGAAGAGGAATGGAAGAAGAGGAGTGGAAGAGTGGAGATGAGAAGATGAGTAAAGTGGAAGCGAAGAGTTGAAGAGGAGTGGAGTGGAAGAGCAGCGGTGAAAGAGGAAGTGGAGCAGAAGAGGAGGGGAAGACGACCGGAAGAGGGGTGGAAGAAGATAGGAAGGGGAGTGGAGTGGCAAGAGGAGTGGAGGAGGAGTGGAGCGGACGAGCAGTGGAAGAGGAGTGGAGTGGAAGAGGAGAGGAAGAGGAGTGGAAGAGGAGAAGAAGAGGAGTGGAAGAGGAATGAAAGAGGAGTGGAGGAAGAGTGGAAGAGGAGTGGCAGAGGAGTAGAAGACGACGAGAGAAAGAGGAGAGGAAAGAGGAGTGGAAGAGGAGAGGAAGAGGAGTGGAAGAGGAGTGGAAGAGGAGAGGGAAAAAACAATGGCAAGAGGAGTGGAAGACGAGTGGATGAGGAAAGCCGATCTGCCTGTAATGTGATTAATCGCCAGTGGTCAGACAGCAGTCACGTTGGTCGGCTCGACTTCTCCCCACCGCCCCCCCCCCCCCCCCCCCCCACCCCCCCCACCCCACCCACCCCCCACCCCTCCCCACATCCCCTGCCTCTCTCAACTGACCCCCTACTCTCCACTCCTACCACCACCACCACACATCATCATCATCATCATCATCCCCCCCCACCCCCACCCCCCCACCCCCATCCCCAACCTCCACCACCCTTCACTGTCTTCCCATTTCCATCCTCCATGTCATGGATCCCGCCCATATTATGCCCATCCCCTCTGCCTCACGTCTGCGCGCCCTCCCCCTCCCCCATCCCCCTCCTTCCTGCCTCCCCCCCCCCCCCCGCCCCGCCCAACCCCCCTCCCTCCACCGCCATCTCTGCTGACACCTCCTCGCCCTGTAGGGGGCAGGTTCTTCCAGCTATCGATCTGTTGGCCAGTCCACTCGCTCGCTCGCCTTTGTGGTCAAGTTCTTGTTGTGGTGCTCCTTGGGTCTTGTGGGGGAGGGGAGGGGGAGGGGAGGGGAGGTTGGGGTGGGGTGTATGGAGTGTGTTGTGTGTGTGTGTGTGTGTGTGTTGTGTGTGTGTGTGTGTTAGTGTGTGTGTTAGTGTGTGTGTTTGTGTGTGTGTGTGTGTGTGTGTGTGTTGTGTGTGTGTGTTTGTGTGTGTTGTGTGTGTGTGTGTGTGGTGTGTTGTGTGTGTGTGTGTGTGTTAGTGTGTGTGTGTGTGTGTGTGTGTGTGTGTGTGTGTGTGTGTATGTGTGTGTGTGTGTGTGTGTCAGTGTGTGCAGATGTATGTGTGTATGGTGTGTGTGTGTGCGTGTGTGTGTGTATATGTGTTTGTGTGTGCATGTGTATAAGTGTACACATGTGTGTGCGGGTGAGGGGTGTTTGTATGGTATGTATGTGTAAGGATGTGTGTGATAAGGTGTGTGTGTGTGGTGTATGCATGTTGTGTGGTGAATGTGTGTGCGCCCGCGCTTGTGTGTGTGTGTGTGTGTGTGGTGTGTGTGTGTGTGTGTGGTGTGGTGTGTGTGTGTGTGTGTGTTTGTGTGTGTGTGGTGTGTGTGCGTGTGTGTGTATGTGTGTGTGTGTGTGTGTGTGTGTGAGAGAGAGAGAGAGATGGGGGCATTGGGGGCTGGGGGTTGGGGGGGGGGGGGGGGGGGTGGGGGTGTCCCACAGCAAGAAGACAGAGAATATGCAGAGGGCTACAAACTTCAAAGGTGGGTAACTGATCAGGATGGAAGGGCTGATGCCAGTGGAATGTGTGAGTGTTCCTCTCTCTCTCTCCTCTCTCTCTCTCTCTCTCTCTCTCTCTCTCTCTCTCTCTCTCTCTCTCTCTCTCTCTCTCATGTCCATTTCTGTAAGAATATCGAAGAGAACGATGTTCATTTTGTTTTATGTTGCCCATTTTACGATAAATGAAGAAAACAGTTGATCGCTCCAAAATATTACAGAACAGCAAGTGCTTTCCACCTTAATCTATTGTTATCCCCAGTTGATCCAAAACTGCGAAATCCTCTGCATTTACTTGTACAAAGCTTTTAAAGCAAGACAGATTGCAATTTCCTAAACTGATTTATGATTAGATGATTAGTGTAGATAATGATTAGTGTAGATAATGAAAAGTATAGTTGGTCTTTATGTTTTCTTTCTTTCTGCCGAAATCTTAAAGTTCTTATGTAAGTTAACTTATATTTGATCATTTCTCCTAATCTTGTTGCTGTGTAGATGTGTTCGGTATGGGGTATATGGGCAAGCTTGCACGTCCTTTTTTCCTGGGGATGTTTCCTTGTTTGTTCTGTGTGCTCTGTGCTGTCATGTCCGCTAGGCGATTCGGCGTCGTAAGCAGCATCCCTTGAGAGTTACGTTTTCTTGTGGGAGCAAGAGTTACCTTACTTATTTGTTGCTTAAAGTTTCTTGTTGCTTTTTCTGTGTACACACACCCCTTCTAAGGGGGCTTGGCCCTACTGGAATAAAATGTCATTCCTCCCCCCCCCCCCCTCTCTCTCTCTGTCTCTGTCTCTTCCTGTCCTCTCTCTCTCTCTCTCTCTCTCTCTCTCCCTCCCTCCTCCTCTCTCTCTCTCTCTCTACTTATTTACTTTGTGCTGGATTGATGGACGAACTGATGAATCGTTGATGGATTGATTTTCTGAGGTGGCTGGATTGACGGAATGTTCTTAATTGATGAATTGATTTTCTTTAGAGGCTGAATTGACGTTGATGGAATTGTCCTTTCCAGGACAGCGTGTCCAGTGCTGACAGTGACCTGAGCACAGACACCTCTCCGGCCACGCACTCTGACCCTCCGCTGCCCGCTGACCCCTGTGTCAAAGGTCAGTCCTTTCCTCTCTCTCTCTCTCTCGTCTCTCTGTCTGTCTCTCTGCATTTGTGTGTTTTATTGTGTGTATGATTTTTATTTATGCGCGTGTTCGTAAACGAGAGCACCTCTCTGTGCGTGCGTGCGTGCATGCGTGCGTGCGTGCCTGCGTGCGTGCGTGTGTGTGTGTGTGGTGTGTGTGTGTGTGTGTGTGTGTGTGTGTGTGTGTTGTGTGTGTGTGTGTGTGTGCACTGTCAGAGTTCTTTTCACTGGCTTTGCGGGGCGTGTTGTGGAAATGGCCGTCAGCGGAAGAGGAAAGTCCATGACTGGATGATTATATGAACAGCCCTGAATGTGACACAGTCATTCTGCCCGTCATTCCAGTCATTGTCCTTCTCCCCTTCATCATCCAGTACTCTCTCTCTCTCCCTCCCTCCCCCTCTCTGAGGAAATCTCTCTCTGTCTCTCTCCCTCTCCCTCCCCCCCTCCTCTCTCTCTCCCTCCCTCTCCCTCCCCCCCTCCACCTCTCTCTCTCTCCCTGCCCCCATCCCTCTCTCTCTCTCCTCCCCTCTCTCATTTCTCCTCCTCTCTCAATTTCTCTCCTTATCTTCTTCTGCTTCTTCTATCTTCTCCTTATCCTTCTTTCTTCTTCTTCTCTTCTTCTTCTTCTTCTTTTCTTCTTCTTCTTCTTCTTTTCTTCTTCTTCTTTCTCTCTCTCTTCTTCTCCTTCTTCTCTTTCTTCCTCTTCTTCTTCTTCTGTCACTCTCCCCTCTTCCTTCTCCTCCTCCTCGTTCGTACTTCACACACACACACGCGCGCGCGCGCTCGCGCACCCACTCACCCACCCTCCCACCCACACCCACCTACCCACCCACCCACACACACTCACACACACACACAACACACACACACACACACACACACACACACACACCACACACACACACACACACACACACATGACGCATGCACGCACGCACGCACGCATGCACTCACGCACGCACGCACACACATATACACATGCCACGCACACATACAGACATGCACGCATGCAAAAAAAACGCGCGCGCGCGCGCGCGCGCGCACACGCACACACACACACACACACACACACACACACACACACACACACACACACACACACACACACACATACACACGCACAAGCGCGCGCGCACGCGTGCTTAGCACGCACGCACAGAAAGAGAGAGAGAGCGAGAGAGAGAGAGAGAGAGAGACAGAGACAGAGACGAGAGAAGAGAGAATGGTTGTGTGTGTCGGGTTGGGGGGGGGGGGGGGGGAGGAGAGAGAAAGAGGGTGCCGAACTATCGAAGTTAAAACACAAAATCCACTTTTGGAAAAGAGATGGAAATGGAATGGGGGTGTGAAAAAAAGAAGTCCACCCAAGCCGAATCAATTGTGGCCTGGTCTCCATCTACACACTGTGCAATAAAAAGCTTTCCGAGGAGAACAACAAAAGGGAGATAACACACCGCTTCCTTTTTCAATTGTCCCCGCTTGCTTCCTTCCCCACCGCACCCCCATCCCATCCCCTCTCTCCTTGCGCCCCATTTCCCCCTTGCCACCCCTGCCCCCCCCCTTCAAGTCTTCCTATGCACCTCCACTTTCTTCCACCCATATTCGACTCCCCACCCCCATCCTCCCGCCCTCCCCCCCTCTCTCCCTCCCCCGCTTCCCCCCACCCCCCCCTCCCCACCCCCCACACACACACACACACACACACACACACACACCACACACACACACACACACTCCTGCCTCTCGCCCACCACGGCCCATATTGTTGGCCCTCAATCGATGGCCTCTGACCGTTAGAGGGGGAGATGGGGATGGGGGATGGGGGTGGGGGTGCGGTGGGGGGGGGGGGGAGGGAGTTGGGTGTCCGGGCGGGTGACCTCTCCCTCAAGGAGTCAGCGGCTCAGGTGAATATCGTGGATCCGTGCAGGTAGAAGAAAGAAAGAAGAACGAGGAAGATCAATATTGAAAAAGAGAAGGAGAAAGAAAGAAAGAAAACTTTGGCGAAGCAGAAGTTGATGATGGCACAAGCCCCCCCCCCCCCCCCCCCCCCCCTCCTCCCCCCCCTCCCCCACCCCCTTCTTCTTTTGCTTCTAAGGGCTATGGAGGCTTGTGACAGAAGATATTAATTTGTGGCAGGAAGGAGATCGTGCTAGAGTGGGGAGGGGGGGGGGGGGAAGATGGTTAAGGGAGATGGGGGGTGGGAGGAAAGGAAGTGATGAAGAGAGAGGAGGGGGGGGGGATGAAAGGGGTCGTTGCGAAACACGACTGCACGAAAATTTAAAGAGGTAAAGAGAGAGAGAGAGAGAGAGAGAGAGAGAGAGAGAGAGAGAGAGAGAGATAAAGACTCAAAATTGCAAAGGCCACCGACCTATCTGCAATGAGGTCAAGAACAAAAGTAGAAAACACACACGCGCTCGGCGCATATACTGAAAATTATGAAAGAAAATATTTGCATAAAAAAAATGTTCTTCCTGAAATTACTCTGGCATTTGTGTGTTAACTGATAACAGTTCCTCTTCGTTTAGTGCTTTAAAAATGAACATAGCTACAGAGCGAGTTACAATTCTCTTTTCATTTTGAGTGAAATATTTCTCATGGCTGCCATAAGGATTTGAAGGAACGATGTGTTGAATATCTGTCGTTATTAAAGTATTTACCATCCTATTTTGTGTCTGTAACAGTCAATCATGCGTTATTAAAGTTCACGTAAAACAGTTTCTCATCATTCACTCCACCATTTAACCAAGCAAAAAGAAAGCCATAAATATACAAACAATGTCTTTAATCGAAGATACCTAATTTGTTTGTACACTCCGATCCATTATACATTGAAATGATTTCGATTTTTCCATTTCATATGCTTGTTTGGTAGTCTAGCGAGTGACAGCTTTTGCAGTTTGAACCAGTAGCACATTGATTTTATTTGCATCAATCCCCATACAACGGATATTTTCCTAGCTCAAGCATAGGTTTTCACTTGCGCATCAAAAAGTTAGAGAGGGAGAGAGAGAGAGAGAGAGAGAGAAAAGAGAGAGAGAGAGAGACAGACAGACAGAGACAGAGGTGGAGAGAGAGAGAGACAGAGACAGAGAGAAACAGAGAGATACTGACGGGCACAGACAGAGACAGAGAGACACACAGAGAGAGGGAGACTCAGAGAGAGAGAGAGACGACAACAGACAGACAGACAGACAGGACAGACAGACAGACAGAGACAGAGACCACAGAGACAGAAGCAGACAGACAGACATACATACACACAACAGAGATACACATCAGGACACAAAGGGGGCAGAGAGAGGAGAGAGTTCAGAGAGAGAGTCCGGGGGGAGAGAGAGAGAGAGGGAGAGAAGAGAGAGGTCGAGAGAGAGAGAGGAGAGCGGCGAGAGATGAGAGAGAGAGGGAGAGAGAGAGAGAGAGCGGTTAGAAGAGAGAGAGTAGGTAGGGGTAGAGAGAGAGAGAGAACTAAGGGGCAGAGAGAGAGAGATCGAGAGAGAGAGAGAGAGCGAGAGAGAGAGAGAGAGAGTCAGAGAGAGTCAGCAGAGAGACGAGGGGGTAGAGAGAGATAGTCCAGAGAGAGAGAGAGAGAGAGATAGCAAGTGATAGCTAGAGAGGAGAAAAGTAAGGGGGTGACCGTAGGGAGCAGAGGAGAGAGAGAACTAAGGGATAGAGCGGCGAGAGAGAGAGATGAGAGAGGAGAGAGAGAGAGAGAGTCAGATAGTCAAGAGAGTCCGAGAGAAGAGAGGGAGAGAGAGAGATTCATAGTACGAGAGAAGAGAGAAAAGAAAAGGTTAGGGGTTCTTAGATAGATAGACTAAGAGCAGAGACTTAAGTGGGCGATATCGATAGAGAGAGAGCGGGAGAGAGATATAGAGAGATTGCTGAGTTGAGAGGAGAGAGAGAGCATTTGGAAGAGTGGGGGGCGGGTTGGAGCAGGGAACCTGCGATGGGGGAAGAGAAGGGTCGACGTGTGAAGGTGGGGTTGCCTTTGCGGGTTGTTAGTGTGGGGGAAGGAACCGTCCAAATGTCCTTATGAAGACCAATCCGACCACCCCCCTAAACAAAGCTCTGCCATTACTCCTTTTTCTCTCGAACAGTTTTGGGCCTTTATTTGTTTGCGATAGATGTTGTTTTCCCAATTAATCACATTTCCCTACTTCTGTACAAAGACTTTTTTTTTCGGGGACATTTTTTGTCTGGATGACTACTAGATTTGATGGACTATCCTGTCGGATCCTAAGACGGGTGGGCAGGCAGGTTAGTCACCTTGGAAGATTGAATTCGGGTCAAGCTTGTTGGATTTGCAGATCTGATGGGCACCAACGTCAAGAACACGGTGCGGTGGCAGACACTGCAGGGAGAAAGAACTCATCGAGGCGTGGCCAGGGCTTCCCTCTGTTCCTCTGTGTCTGGACAGGCGGTCGTTCTGTGATTCTGGAACGTCTCTCTGGAACACAGGCAGTCGTTCTGTTGATCTGGAACGTCTCTGTGACACAGGCAGTCGTTCTGTTGATCTGGAACGTCTCTGTGTTCTGACAGGCGTAAGTCGTTCGGTTGATCTCGGGAACATCTCTGTGGACCAGGCGGTCGTTTCTGTTGATCTGGAACAATCTCTGGTGGACACAGGCGGGTCGTTCTGTTGATCTGGAACGTCTCTGTGGACACAGGCGGTCGTTCTTATGTTTGATCTGGGAACGTCTCTGTGTACCTGACTGTTACCGGTTTCCTCCACCAGGGTTCTGTCCTGGGGGGGGGGGGGGGGGGGGGGGGGGGGAGGGTCTGTTCTCCGTTGACTGAGTCCATGTTGCAGGTTTGAGGCTGATCTTCAGAGTGTCCTTTTGTTTTCAGACTGGAGGTGCTTCAGGCCCAGCGTGGAATGTTTCTGGGACATCATCGGGTGTTTGTCTTGGCTGGAGCACACCACACCCTTGATGATGATTCTGCACCGTCAGCGGGGGTTGGTCTTGGCTGGAGCATACCTTGCCTTGATGACTCTGGCGAAGCAGTCCTAGGCTAACTTATGGCGCAAAGACTATGAGGTGGTAATTGACGCCTTAAGACAAGCTATCCAGAGTCTTTGCGACCTTATACCAGAGCAGTCCTTTGTAAACTCAAGGCGCAAAGACTATGAGGTGGTAACTGACGCCTTCAGACACGGTATCCAGAGTCTTTGCGAGCTTAAAACAAAGATACCAGCGATTCTTAGGGCACTTTGGGGGGTCCCCAGTGCAAGCTGTGAAAGATGTAACATCCACCGAAGTCCCCCAGCTGCGTCTCACCACCAGCAGTTCTGGCCTTGATCACGGCTGTTGTGTCTGTCTGCTAACAACCAAACATCCCTGCCACGAGGACAGTCCGTCGTTCTGGTCAGTCCTCCTGTGTCCAGCAAAGCTCTTCTCCAGGACGTGGGTCAGGGTGTCTTCATCCTGTTCTTCGTAGGACTGTTTTCACCGCATGTGTGGCGCGGTTACCTGTCAGCCCGCTTCCAAGGGTTAGGGATTCCTTTATGTGCCCCTCCCCGTACGGGGAAGGGCAGGCCTGTTCTCTTACAAAGGGCTGCTGTGTCGAGGCTAGGAACTTCCAGCGTTCTTCTTCTGTACCTGTTTTCTGACTCCTTGTGTCCATCACCGCTGGCCTTAAGGACGGAGGCTGATGATGGTGCTTCTCTTGTTCCCCGGCGACACCCTGTGTGCCAGCAAGACACACGGACTTTTCAGAGTGAAGAGGGAGTGCAGGCGGTCCCCCTTTCCCACCCCTCTGCAGATTTGGACCCCCCGTTTAAAAAAAAAAAAAATCCTTCCTTTACAGCCGCCATTTTTGAAGAATTTGTGCAGATCTTCGTTAACCGGGTTAACGGTTTCAGATTGGACGGTGATTTGTGTGAATGAAATGAAAGAACTTCAATCACATCTTTTTTTTTCTCCTCGGATGGTCCTTTCCATGGGCCGCCCAGTGT
>JADBJO010006535.1:110000-112500 GCA_016801955.1 Conus betulinus
TCTTTTGCTTCTTAGGTGACATCACCTTTGGTTTTTTTTCTTTTTTTTTTGTTTTGAAAACTCAACAAACAAACGACGGTATTGCACACCAGCCTTTTTCTAGGATAGCATTCTTCTTAAAACAGAAAAGGCAGAGGAGTCAAATTACCACTTTCCGCGGTCACTGAGGAGAAACAATCAGGTTTCGAAATACCGGTATCTGACCAGAAGATACATGTAGTGAATTTCTGTATACCTGACCAGAAGATACATGTAAGTGAGTTTTTCCTCCCTATTGGAGACTGTCTCTCACTTGGAGACTATAAACTTGCTGAAGGTTCATTTTGAGAAGCATTTAATATTCCCAATTCATCCACTCAAGCACATACTGTTAGTTAGGCAGAATCATCTACCACTGCAGGTATGTATGCTATTTTTCCCCCTGTTTCTTCAATCTAAGACATAAGAACAAGCTTTGTTTATAATTCAATTTTTCTTGCAGTTATTGCAACACCAAGCTACTCTGTAAGTTGCTGGAGTGGTGCTCGGTACTTAAACTTGGAATTTATTAGTGTTTATATATATATATATATATATATATATATATATATATATAAGGGAAATACTGGGTTCTGGCAGTCAACCCTCGTATAAATATGCAAATGACCATGGGAATACCTGTTGACATATTAGACCAGACAGGAACGAATAAATCTAGAATAAATGAAAGCGCAGTTGAAATGATGAAACACACAAATACAGTAAACTAGAGCAGCTAAATGGGCTGTTAAAATACAGAAACGCACGTATGGTGTAGAATAGACAGGAACACGTTAATCTATAGTAGAAAAATGGGCAATTGGTCACATGAGGAGACCAATATAGACATAGCCTACCCAAAACAACAGCCATGCCCTCAACAGTCAATAGACGCTCAAGGGATACGGATAGACCAACAAACAACAGTTAAATCTGGAGTGGATTAGTCGGCAATGCGTTGTCTACTACCAGAATACCAAATTACCGAAGATGAACTAGCTTCGGATAAAACGAGTTACAGACCATCTGGGAAAACACGACGCTGCGAATGCTATGAACACGAGATGAGGTCACGCAAACTACCCAAGACCATCCTAGGACGAACCATGCGGAGAGAGAGAGAGAGAGAGAGAGAGAGAGAGAGAGAGAGGGGGGGGGAGAGACAGTGCAGACAGAGAAAGAGGCGGAGGACAGACTATATCGCTGGATGGGCCGGTAGGAGCTTTGCCGAGAAGCAAAGAACTTGCCAAGAACCATCAGAGGTGCAGAGACCTAATAATCCAACCACCCTGGTAGGCTCTGGAGCCAGCCAACGAAGGGTGGATGTTGAGAGCAGCCGGGACCATGTAAAACCCGGGTAGACACGCAGGCGACGTCACATGATGCAGTGAGAGGGAGGGCAGCGGTGGGTGGGGGACAAGGGAAGGCGTGGTGATGGCTGAGGTGGGGGGGTGGACGAGTGAGGTGAGGAGCTTATTTGTTCAGCGGAGCGGCAAAAGAACAAAGAGAGGAGGAAAGCGCGCGCACCAATTATGTGGATATTGACACAGCACGCGCCGGGGCTGGAGGAGGAAGATAGTGAGTGCAGTGGGGGAAAGTGGGGGGTTGGGGTGTGGGGGGGAGGGGGTGGTGGGGGAGGGGGTGATCGATGACGGCTCCATCTAGCCCATGATCAGCTCGCGGCCTGTTCCCCTCCGCAAGATGAGGTGTGTCTGTCTGTTCCCTCCGCAGGATGAGGTGTGTCTGTCTGTTCCCTCTGCAGGATGGGGTGTGTGTCTGTCTGTTCCCCTCACAGGATGAGGTGTGCCTGTCTGTTCCCTTCACAGGATGAGGTGTGTCTGTCTGTTCCCCTTCACAGGATGAGGTGTGTCTGTCTGTTCCCTTCACAGGATGAGGTGTGTCTGTCTGTTCCCTTCACAGGATGAGGTGTGTCTGTCTGTTCCCTTCCACAGGATGAGGTGTGTCTGTCTGTTCCCTTCACAGGATGAGGTTTGTCTGTCTGGTCCCTTCACAGGATGAGGTTTGTCTGTCTGGTCCCTACACAGGATTAGGTCTGTCTGTCTGTCTGTTCCCTCCACAGAATCAGGTCTGCCTGTCTCTCTTTTTCCCCCCCTTCCTTCCCACTCACTCTTTCTCTCTCCAATCCTAATCCATCTCCTGTTCCTCTCTCTCTCTCTCTCCTCTCTCTCTCTCTCTCTGTCTCTCTGTCTCTGTGTGTGTGTGTGTGTGTGTGTGTGTGTGTGTGTGTGTGTGTGTGTGTGTGTTGACCTGCCCTCCTGTATCGACCCTCTTACCTCGTACCTCACCCCATGCCCATGAAATCATTTTCATTATCGTCACCCCTTTAGCTTTCCCATTAAGGCTCTGATCCACACACACACACACACACACACACACACACACACACACACACACGCGCACGACACACACACACACACACACACACACACACACACACACACACACACACACACACACACGA
>JADBJO010006535.1:117500-131737 GCA_016801955.1 Conus betulinus
TCTTGGCGACCGGTTCTTCTGGGAGCGTGTCCAGACTGAAGATTAGGCAGCACTTCCACTTCGTAAAAAGGCAGTTTTGTCTTAAGGTCCGTGTTAGAGATCTGGGAAAGGTCGGGGTGTGAAAACGACTCCTGTGCCTTCGCGAATGTGTGTATTGTGTGTGTGTGTGTGTGTGTGTGTGTGTGTGTGTGTGGTGTGTGTGTGTGTGTGTGTGTGTGTGTGTTGTTGTTGTTGCTGTTGTTTGTTGTTGTTGTTGTTGTCGTTGTTGTCTTGTCTTCAATAACGTCTATCTACATAGTGATATTAGACGAGGGGAGGGGAGGGGTGAGGGAGGGGATCGGAAGGAGGAGGAGGAGGGGGAGGGGGTCCGTATTGTGTGTATATGTGTTTATGTCTCTTGGCTAAGGGCAAAAAGTAAAAAGTCACTGTGTGTGTGCGTGCGTGCGTGCGTGTGTGTGTGTGTGTGTGTGTGTGTGTGTGTGTGTGTGTGTGTGTGTGTGTGTGTGTGTCTGTGGGTGGGTGGGTGGGTGCGCGCGCGCGCGCGTGTGTGTGTATGTGTGTGTGTGTGTGTGTGTGTGTGTGTGTGTGTGTGTGTGTGTGTGTGTGTGTGTGTGTGTGTGTGTGTGTGCGTGTGTGCATGCATGCGTGCGTGCTTGCGTGTGTGTGTTTGTGTGTGTTGTGTGTGTGTGTGTGTGTGTGTGTGTGTGTGTGTGTATGTGTGTGTGTGCGCGCGCGCGCGCGCGCGCGCGTGTGTGTGTGTGTGTGTGTGTGTGTGTGTGTGTGTGTGTGTGTGTGTGTGTGTGTGTGTGTGTGTGTGTGTGGTGTGTGTGTGTGTATGTGTGTGTGTGTGTGTGTGTGTGTGTGTGTGTGTGTGTGTGTGTGGTGTGTGTGTGTGTGTGTGTGTGTGTGTGTGTGTGTGTGTGTGTGTGTGTGTGTGTGTGTGTGTGTGTGTGTGTGTGTGTGTGTGTGTGTCTGTGTGTGTGTGTTGTGTGTGTGTGTGTGTGTGTGTGTGTGTGTGTGTGTGTGTGTGTGTGTGTGTGTGTGTGTGTGTGTGTGTGTGTGTGTGTGTGTGTGTGTGTGTGTGTGTGTGTGTGTGTGTGTGTGTGTGTGTGTGTGTGTGTGTGTGTGTGTGTGTGTGTGTGTGTGTGTGTGTGTGTGTGTGTGTATGTGTGTGTGTGTGTGTGTGTGTGTGTGTGTGTGTGTGTGTGTGTGTGTGTGTGTGTGTGTGTGTGTGTATGTGTGTCCTCTCTCGCTGCAGATCTGCTGTCTCTTCTGAGATTCTCACCCATTTAGAAGGGCGCATTACTCACGTGAATGACTTTGATGTGAAAAAAAAAGCCCATGAAGACATGAATAATAAGAGAGAACCTGAGGGAATCAGCTAAATAGATCAACAAGTAAAGAGATGGACAATTTGATACAGAAACAACACGAAAAAAAAAAAGGATCGGAGGAAATACTACAAAAAAACAAAATTGTTTAATAAATCAAATGATAACTAAGCAAGTAAATAAAGAAATAAGTAAAAGAATAATCAAGTAAATAAATAAACTGATAAATAAATAACAAATAGATAAATGAATAGATTGCTAAAATAAATAAACTGATAGCGAAAGAAAGAAAGATAGAAAGAAATTTAGGCAAAAAAACATATAAACAAATAAATGAAGACATAAACAAGTAAATAAACAAATATATACAAAGAGATAAATAAAGATGAAGAAATAAACAATTACGCAAATAGATAAATAAACAAACAATTAAACATACATATCTAAACAAACACTTTGATACATAAACAAACAAATAAATAAATGAAAATGCAAATCGGCATCGAAAACAAATCAATACAAAAAAAAAAAAAAAAAAAAAAAAACGCCGGGATGTGAATCAAAAGTAGGGGGGGGAGGGGGGGGGTCTTGGGACCCGGACCCGGTGAGGTCGGTGCGCCCTGCTAGCGGTGCCAGAGACAGACCGGGCCGAAGGAAGCAGCGTGGTCAGGAGAGGTGAAAGGACCGACAGCAGAAGAGCGCTCCCTGGGACAAAGAGTGTCAACGGCTGCGGTGCGCGCGTGCGGCCAACACCCGTGTGCGTGCCAGGGGGTGATCCGAGGGGGGTAGAAGAAGAAAAGGGTGGTGAAATGGGTGATGGGACTTGTGGAGGGGGGGGGGGGGGGGGGGGGAGGTGTGGGTGGGGGCGGGGGGACGAGCTAGGACAAACAAACAGCGACCAGGGAACCAAAAGATTCAAAGGTGAGGAAAGGAGGAGGGATGGGTGGATGGAGGAGGAGTGGGTGTAGTAGGGGCTGAGGGGCGGTGGGTTGGTGTGGGGTTGGTGGAGGAGTCGAGGAAGGGAAGGGTGGTGGTGCTGGTGCTGGTGGGTGGACGTGGTTGTGCTGGCATCAATCAGTTCTGAAACAGTGGGTTACAAAGATGAGGAGCCGCTGGACAAACAGAATTTCACACAGGCAAAGCGAACCTGACCAACTGAAAATTGGCCCAAGACGAATTGAACCACGCCTAGCCTAGCCTTTAAACGTGTCGTACCAAACAAGTCACTCTCAAACCAGTCCTAGCCAGCCATACAGTAGCAAAAACCAGTCCCGCGCATTTTCGTTTGTTTTGTTTGTTTGTTTGTTTGTTTTTTCTTATTTTGCCCGCTCTCGCTAAACATAAACGTAAGGGGGGAAAAACCTTCTGAAGATACGAAGAGGAAGAGATGCATGTAGTTGTCACAATTACACGGTTATGTTGAAGCAGTGCAGAAAGAAGGCGCCTGAATCTTAATTAACAGGGATGTAACAATAGGGGCCAGTTCCATACATATCCTATCTTCCACGTATCCCTCCTCATAGCACTCAGGTTAAAAGATCTCAATCTGATACAATGCTGGCGTCAAAAAGTGACAGTCACGGTGAACTCTTCAGCATGTCAGAAGGACATGTCAGAAGGGATCAAAGGAGGCTAGTAAGACCGTTTTAGATTGCCAGAGAACGTGCCAGGAGAGATCCCCCACGAAATGGACCCAGTGTCGGTCACCCTTTACCATTGGCCGCACTGTGTGTGTTACCGCGACCCTGTCGGGCATATTGCAGCACAAGGCGTTTCTGCCAGCAACAGTAATCCTTTTTGTTCAGAATGAAACAGCGTATTGTATGCCGTTCTGGTGGCAAACGCATGTCACACGCTAGTGTTACGCCAGACGGAGCAAGAATGCACGGGACAGTATTGGGATGCAGATTCTATTGAGTCCCGGCCTGCATACAGGACCCCCAACTAAATCGTAAACTAAGGTACACTAAATATTGTTCTAAAAACCAAAATGCTGAAATGTAAGACACAGTGGTTTTGCTGGGGATGTTTCGTAGAAATCAATTCTTGAGTCCTTGGGTTTTCTTTTTTTATCCCGAATTACTGGCCGCCCCTCCCACCACCCCCCACCCCGCCTTTTTTTTTTTTTCGGTCCTCTTCTACGTTTCTGGTCTCTTGAGTTTAGACAACTTTTTAGCCTGTATTAGTTTGTCAAAAAATTCACAATATTTTTTCCCCTTTTCTGGGTCCTTTTTTGTTTTTCTGAAAACACACTAATCGCGTAGGCAGAGGATCCCTGCTCATTTTGGCAAGTTTCTTTTCTTTTCGTTTTCTTTTTTCCTTTTTCTTTTGTTTTTGTTTTTTTTTTTTTTTTTTTTTTTTTTTTTTTTTTTTGTTTTTTTTTTGTTTTTTTTTTTTTTATTTTTTTTTTTTTTTTTTTTTTTTTTTTTTTTTTTTTTTTGTTTTTTTTTTTTTTTTTTTTTTTGTTTTTTTTTTTTTTTTTTTTTTTTTTTTTTTTTTTTTTTTTTTTTTTTTTTTTTTTTTTTTTTTTTTTTTTTTTTTTTTTTTTTTTTTTTTTTTTTTTTTTTTTTTTTTTTTTGTTTTTTTTTTTTTTTGTTTTTTTTTTTTTTTAATTGTTTTTTGTTTTTTTTTTTTTTTTTTCTTTTTTTTTTCTTATTTTCTTTCTTTTTTGTTTTTTTTTTTTTTTTTTTTTTTTTTTTTTTTTTTTTTTTTTTTGTTTTTTTTTGGTTTGTTTTTTTTTTTTTTTTTTTTAGCTTTATATGGAAAAAGTCACCCCAGAAGTTAGAAGGAACGGGTTCGTCAAGAGCAATCCTGATGATCCTTCACAAAAGGCGAAAAACCTTGTCACTTGCTGGTCCTCTCACTTCCACTGTGGAGGAACGATACAACAATGGAGGCGTAGTGGCGCGTATTCCTTTTGACATCCCCGTCGCCCTCCCTCCCCCTTTAAATGAAAGATTTGTTACATCTTTATCATTAGCATTTCCACTGGACGAGGACTGCTAAAGGAGGTTGACGCAGCGTTGCACACATATCTGATTACCTGCGCTTTTTTATATTTTGAGCCCACTCGTAAACACGATTCTCGTCAGTCATATATCTCTTGATCCCTGATAGATTATGTACACCGCTGAAGCCCTACCAGTGAATAGGATAGTGGTATCGCCTCAGTCACACGTATATAGTTTGTATTTCTTGTTTCTTTGTTGCGGTTTTCAGATTGTTTTGGGTTTTTGCTTCTCAGAGTTATCCTCGTGTTTGTTTCAGTGTCAGTCATGACTACGTTCTTATGGGTGGGTTGTGTGGAATGCCTATGTTTGGTTTATTGGTTTGGATTGGTTAGGGTGTGTTATTTGTTTTGTTTCAGTGGCATTATTTTATTATTGTTGTTGCCGCTTAGTTTGTTTGTTGGCCTTGTTGGGGTCACAGAGGCTGCATCTGTGTGCATCTTTTAACGTTGACATTCAAATACAGTCCAAATTTTGTTGAAAAGTGATGCGAACTCGAATGATTAAAGTTAACAACAAACCACACACAAACCAACACACTGGCCATTCACAAACAGTGTAAAGGGTTGTGTTTTTTAATCCCGATCACAATATGTCATACAGGAGTTGATTTGCGGGCCATCTACTACTTGTTTTCAAAGTCGACTAAAGAAATCGGTAGTAACATCCTACGCTTTGAGATTTTTGAAGGGGTTCCTTAGAAGACACACTGGACACACCACACACATCAGACACACACACCGACCACACACACACACACAACACACACAGGAACCACACGACACGAACACACACCACACCACACTTAACCACTTGCTAGCCTTCGACAACAGATAATTGTTTCCCAGAGACGGGGATCACTATTTCGTGATGAACAAATCAATCTAATTGGTCTATCTTTTTTTATCAAATCTTTTGGATGTAGCAAGATCTGTAGTCGCGAGCGCGTGTGATTGTATGTTTGTGTCACATCAGTGCCTTGGTAGTTTTGGGCGCGTGTTTTCTTCTGTGTGTGTGTTGTGTGTGTGTGTGGTGATGGTGTTGTGTGTGTGTGGTGTGTGTGCGACGCGCGCGCGTGTGTGTGTGTGTGTGGTTGATGTGAGTATGTACTCAATACACGTCACACTGCACGCAATCGCGCGCAATGTTTGTGAGGAAGAGAGAGAGACAGAGAGAAGCGATCAAGAGACAAGAGAGGGAGCAAAGGTAGTCAAGCTGAGAGAGAGGAGAAGAGAGAGAGAGAGAAGAGAGCTCACATCTTTACATGGTCTTTCATTGCAGTCCTGTTTTTTCTTATGTTTTTTCCGTTTCGGCCGCATGTGCAACGTGTATGTTTCCAATTGGCACATGCCATAGGAGTACGTTTTCCATTGCACCGTTTGCGGGTCTATTTCCATTTACATACGCATCAGTGTAAATCCATTAGCGCCACAGTGCATATGCGTTTTCCCCTTATTACATACAGTTTGTTTCATTGCAGGGCTTTTTTTTTATTATGTATATGTTACTGTCTGTTTCCATTACCAACATCGGGTCTGTTTCAGCGGCACAGCACCTCCAGCAGGCGTTCTCTTGCCCCTTCGCAGTGTGTTTCCAATCGCATGCAAAAATGCCAGTCTGTAGTCGGCTGACCTTGCATATGAGGCGTGCGGGGTCCTGGTTATTCGGACATGTCTGTTCTTCTTGACGAACACGTGGCCACGTGTGTTGCCGGGTTGCATAAGATTAGGAAAGATCCCTCTTTTGACAAATTATATAAATCGGATTCTTACTTTTTTGCAAGACACTGGTAACCGTCCGGGGGCCCCACCAACTAGCATAGCATCATTTAGTGTTGATTTTGTTTATGCAGGCGTGCGCGCGCCACATCACACAGGAAAAAGCGGCACACACAACACACATGCAGTGCCAGCTCTGTACACACACAGCATCACACACCCGGACAACACCCACACACACAACACACCACACACCACACACAACACAGAGACACAGGGACACAACACACAGAACACACACGCACACACCACAGACACACGACACAGACACATACATGCACTCTCACGTAAGCCAACTCACACAACATGTTGCTGACACACATATCATCAGGCACCACACTCATGCGCTGCGCTTCCGTACGCACATACACCTCGCGCTCTAGCGCTCCCTCACTCGCACATAACTTCATTCACTCACACGACACACCAGGGTTGGGGGTGGGGCACACACACACACACACCCCAGGCCACAACGACACACACACACACACAGCACCACACACAACACACACACACACACACACACATACACACACACTGCGCAGCCACGCGCGCTGCACTCAGGGTTGGTGGGTGGGTGGGGGGGTGGTCTGGAAAGAGTTTAAGGGGGACCTTGTAGAGGAGAATCTATGGTTCAGACAAATATACAAACATGGAGAGAATCAGGGTGTGAGACGCAACCGAGAGGAGTCACGTGTCAACACGAGGAAAAAAAAAGGAGGGGGAGGGGGTGATGTCATTGGGGTTGGTTTGGAGTGTTGACTGGACTTTTTGGGGAAGAACTGGAATGCTGGGCAGCAAAGCGGAAGAAACCATACCATAACTGAGGAAGTCATATGAGTCTGGCTCTCGGCTCGACCACAAAGACCAAACAAAAGCAATATCAAAGGGAATCAAACAAACAACACAAAAAAAAAAGGCAAATGTGCTGGTAACCCCACCTCTTTTTCTTTCCCCCCCCCTCTTCCTTTGCCCCCTCTCCGTGCCCCCCCCCCCCCCTCCCGCTCCACCCGCAACCCCCGCGGCCCGCCCCCCCTTCCCCCCGCCCTGGCCCCCCCTTCTCTTTCTTTCTTCGAAAAAACCGGATCACACTTTTTACAAAAATACAACAACACTCCCGCTCGCCCCTCCTCTCCCTTCGCTCTCTTCTGCGCGCAGCTTCCCCCTCCCCTGACCTCACATCCCCAGCCCCCCGCATCCACGATTCCTCCGCCGGGCCCAACCCCATCTATCTCCTCTCCCCCTCATGAATATGCATGGGGGGAAAGGGAGACAACTGCCTCCTCGATTGTGTCTGGCTATATCGTCGATGAATAAAGCCCGTTCTCTCCTGCTCCTCCTGCCCCGGGGTCTCGGTGCCATCCCACCCCCTTTCGCCCTGTTTCCTGTGAGGTAAAGCTCATGAATAGCATGGGGGGAAAGGGGAGACAAACTCATTACGATTTCTGGCTTACGGCGAGAATAAAGCCCAGTCTCTCCTGCTCCTCCTGCCCGGGGTCTCGGGGTTTTCTTGTCCTATCCCCAGCCCTATCGCGCCCCAGCCCCCCTACCCCCTTCACGCCCACCCCCACCCCCCCCACCCCCCACCTCCTTCCGTCCCTTCCACTCTTCGCCACTCACCCAACTTTACCCAACCCTTTCCGCTGTTTACAAGACGAATACTTCCTCCTTCTCTCTCTCCTCTCCTCTCTCTCGCATGTTCGCTCGACTCCTCTCAAGAGGATGCTAGCTCTCTCTCTCCCCCCCCGTCTCTCCTCTCCCCCCCTATCGTTGCTTACATAATCGTTTTATGGATGAAGGCTGTGAAGGGGGCGAGTATAAAGACAGGAATAGGAGGGTTGGAGCAGTAACGGGGAGGGGGAGGGGCGCGGGCGGAGGGGGGGGGAGGTTGCGGTGGAGGGAGAAGAAGAAGGGGGGACAACACGTCGAGGTGTATCAGGGGTTTGGGGGAACTGTGGGTTGGCGGGTGGGGTGGGAATGGGGGTGTGGGGTAGATGGTCGAAATTACAATGGCCAGACTTCCGGGTGCCGTGGGGACGGTCCGGTCCTCTTTTGCTGGGGGTTGCCTTATCTTCAACTGCTTCCATTCCACTGACCTTACCTCCGGCAGGGTCTTGCCAAGCAACTTGTTGTAGCTGCTTGGGGGGGAGAAACAGCCTAGTTAGCCAAAAGGGAGTTGCTTCTGCCGGCGATTACTGTGACTAAAAATGCGTAAAAGGAGTGATAGTGGTGTGGGGGTCGTTGGGTGGGTGTTGGGTGTCCCCTCGCCGTCTTCAGAGTGGTCATGGAGGAAGGGTCTAGGGGTGCGGGTAAGATTAGGGTGGAAAGGTAATGGGTAATGAGGGGGGGGGGGGGGCGGATAGGGGGTTGGGCGGATGAAGAGGGAGTTGTTGTGTTCATGAAAAGAAGGGAAATCGCTGTATCATCTCTGTCCTCGTGAGCTATCTTGTGTGGGGTGGGGTAGAAGTGATTTGTGTGTGTGTGTGTGTGTGTGTTTCAGTGATGTGTGTGTGTGTGTGTTGTGTGTGTGTGTTGTGTGTGGTGTGTGTGTGTGTGTGTGTGTGTGGGAATGTGTGTGTGTGTTTGTGTTGGTGTGCGTGCGTGGTGTAGTATGTGTGTGTGCGGCGTATGGGTGCTCGTGCCTGTGCGTTGCGTGGTGTGCGTATGTGTTGTGTGGAGTGAGTGATGAGTGGGTGTGTGATGTTGTGTGGGTGTGCGTGTGCGTTGCGAGCTGCGTGCGCTGCGTGTAATGATTTAGTGTGTGTGTGTGTGTGGTGTGTGTGTGTTGTGGGTGTGGTGGATGTGTGGTGGTGTGTGTGTTTGTGTGGCGTGCCAGCATCTTGATAAGGAAGGTTCTGATCACAGGTAGCAGCACATTCTGTCGGCTTTCAGGCGGATCAAAAACCGGGAAATAGGCTGTCTACCATAGGAAATTATTGCTCCTAGGAATGAGGTCGTACAATTGTTTAAAATGGAGTATTTAATGCACCCCGACTGTAGCGACAAGTAGTCGCTAAATGCACACAGCATCAATTGCAGCAGCATTTTTTAATACTGGCGGTATAGCAGTGTCAGTAGCAGCATACGGCAGTGTGTGTCGCTGCATTATTCGTCATTGCAATTGAACCTTTGTGGAATTCATGTAGCTTGTAATTAATGAAATAATGAATACTTATATAGCGCCTATTCTCGGCTAGAGACCCAAGACTCTAACGCGCTTTACAATCCACCATCGTTTACACGCGGGTGCGCTCCCTGGGTAGTGCCAGAACAGAGCTGCCGCTGGCGCTTCAATTCATCAGGGTCGTTCCCCGTGTCATCCAGTCAATATCGATTTTCAATATCGTTCACTAAACAAATTAGTTCCTTACAGTCCTTCATTCTTTCCATTTCTTAAGCAGGGTGGCATGGCTATGTGTAACAGTGTCATCCATACCAACGGCCAAACTGGCCTTCTCTTCCCACAGTTGGTGATGGGATTTACGTGTGTGCAGATGTTATGCGTGCGTTCACACACGGAAACCTCGGGTTATAGTCTCATTCGAAGGACTGTGATGGGAATGGGAGTCAGAACCAATGTTAACTCCGAGGGGAAAATCCCTCTGTGCCGAAACGGCCCGGCGGAGATTCGAACCGGCGACCTCAGGATCACAGTCCGGCGCTCTACCCAGCTGAGCTATACCCAACTAAGTGTATCATATGATGATTTCGGGTACAGCAATGAGAAATGAAGGGGACGCTGCTTCATTAAATTAAGTCTCGTTCCCCGTTGATGATGCCAGGGGAGACGTTTCCCACTTTTTTTTTTATCGTCAATTATACATGACGTACGTCACAGGTATTGTGTTAGGAACCGGTGCAGTCTCATGACCATGTGTGTGTGACACACACACACACACACACACACACACACACACACACACACACACACACACACACACACACACACGACACACAACACAAGACACACAGACACGTCTCCAAAGCTATTTTCACCCACCAGACAACAAGTTGACAAAAAAAAAAAAAAAAGCTCCAAAGATTTTCAACCGACCAGACAAAATTTTGTTTATCCATTTCAGAACCTCATTGTCTGAGGTGAAAAACACCCCACGACCCTGATTCCCCAGACCCAGCTAGTTGGAGAAGTTGGAAACAGTGGTTTTTTAGGCAGCATTTTCCGCCCAGGGGATCGCGTAGAGTGCCAAAAAACTAGCAGACACTCAAGCCATCACGCGTGTTTAAAGTCTGGCAACCTTTTAAACAACCTCTGTTTCCTGACGACAATGATCTCATAAAATGGAATTGGAAGAAAAATGCTGGGCGTTTCTTTGATTCCTCTTTTTTTTGTCAGAAATACTTTTAGTTTGGAGGGAATTTTCCTAGACATTTTTGTATCTTGTTACTTTCTCTCCTTAATCCTTGCTGCTGTATCACAGAAAGAGCACGGCCTGGTTGGATATGGGTGTCGGGGAAGGGGTGGGAGGGGGTGGGGTGGAGGAGTTGTCTGCCGCTAAGATCTTACTAACTCTTGTGTTTGTTGTGTTAAAGGGTCAGCCGACAACCAGGTGGCACCGTGTTGTCGGCAGTTAGGTCTGCTGCGAGATGTTCTGATTCAGTGATGGATTGATTTGTGGGAATCAAGTCAGAAGTCATCTTGAGGGCTCAGCCGACAAACCACGGGGCACCGTACAGGACTCAAAACAGGTCAGAATCAGAAGTTTGACTTCTGTGTGCTTCTCAGAAGTTTGCGTGTGCGGTGTGTTAGCTATCAGAAGTTTTTGACTTCTGTGTGCGGTGTGTGTTAGCTGTCAGAAGTTTTGACTTCTGTGTGCGGTGTGTTAGCTATCAGAAGTTTGACTTCTGTGTGTGCGGGTGTGTTAGCTAATCAGAAGTTGTGACTTCTGTGTGCGGTGTGTTAGCTGTGCAGAAGTTGAGCTGTGTGGCCGGTATCGTTAGTTTGACTTCTGTGTGCGGTATGTTAGCTGTCAGAAGTTTGACTTCTTTCCTGTGGCGGTGTGGTAGCTATCAGACGTGGACTTCTGTGTGCACGTGTGTGGTTCGGCTATCATAAGTTTGAGGCTGTCTGTGTGCGGTGTGTTTAGCTATCAGAAATTTTTGACTTTCGGTGTGTGCGTGTGTGTTAGCTATACAGAAGAGGGTTTTGAACTATTGTGTGCGGTGTGTTAGCTATCAGAAAGTGTGACTATTGTGTGCGGATGTGTAGTAGGCTCAGTACTACTGTTCTCCTCTGCATTGGTTTTCTCTCCTCCCCATCTTTCAGCTTTGTTTTGGAACTTATCTATTGCTTGCCGGCTTCTGTGCGGCACCCATTGGCTCGTCGTCTGCACCGACATCGCTACCTAGCCCCTGAGAGTCCAAAAGCAAAGGAAAGAATTGACATTGTGACATCAGCCGTAGTAGCCAGCATATCAGTGCTTCATCCTGCGTCTGCTCATCCTGCATGTTTATCGTCATCATGACTGTAATTTAATAAGAGACGTTTCGTAAAATAATGCTGATGACCTCGCTTATAGAAAAAGCTTTTGTTTGTCGGTTTTGTGCCAGCCGTTCATGACAAGGTGACAAGCGCTTACATTCAGTGCATTTAAGATCGTACGTCCAAAGTATAAAGGTCCTTTTATTTCTGTCATCATCTCTAAGGTACGTGGCCGGGTAACGGGGCCCTCACCTTGGCAGCCGCCGCGCCCGGGTGCGCGGGACCCGTGTGGTTTGACCCCCCATGCAGGGCTCATCGGGGGGGAGGCACCTGACAGGGAGACTGGGCGGGGCGCGGCTATGAAATTGTCGAGTCAGGGCGCACGAGAGGGGCCGGGGCGGGCACCACCCGACCTCTATTTCGAGTAGCTTAGCGGCCATTCAGCACCGCACCAGGCCGGCAACCCAGGTAGCGAAGCCCAGTGTCGCAGAGCATCTGACGAGAACACTAAGTCTGCCGCACGGAGGACCATCGCACTAGCTGCCGAGTAAACATACCGGAGAATGCAGTAGTGCCTGTTGGATCCCCGCATTTGCCAGGACACGGACCATCTCCACGAGCCGTCGCGAATAGCTGCACGATCCACAACTAATCCTTGTTTGTGGAGTGACCAGAGCAAGAGTGCAATGAGCAATCCCGTACATACCAACGAGATAGTCCCCACTGAACTTGCCGAACACGGCCGGCAATCCACGAGCCATCGGGAACTCAACCAATACTGAGGTGATAAAGACGTGAAGAGAGAAACTCAACACCTGAGGTCACCTCACCATGAGGACAAGGCCTTGAAGAGTCACAGAATCTTTAACTTTCGATCGATAAGGAAGAGGGGGGGTTGAAGGGTGCTTCAAGACGAGACTGGTTTCATCAAGCTTGGCAATTTGAGGATGATCCAGCCATAGCCTACTCACAATACAGCCACTGGAGGTTCCCAAGATTTTCATGAAAACGCCGCCTTTTGTCTGTTGACGATATCCGGCACTGGACATTGACAAACCCTTAAAAACTGTGTGGACTTTGGCGGGCGGACAAGCGTTCATTCATAAGTAATGATGGTCGATCCGTAGGTCGGACTAGCAGGAGTAACTAGGAGTCACAGACAGGGATAGGACGTGACTTGACATTGTGGAAAGGCAGACAGGAACTGGATTCAAATCTCTCGTTGAGGTCAAGATCGACAGGGTAAGTTCCCGCTCCGGCAAGAGCCCATTCATAGCCCGCAAAAATTCAGCAATACCCTGCGACAAGACCACAGTGTCACTCTTCAACATGTCAATGTCCTTTGAGGGACGCGAAACTAAACTATCATCTGGGACCCCAATTTGTCAACCATATCTCTTATAACACAAAAACAACACGGACCTGGAACAATACAACTAAATACTACGAGCAACCTTTAACAAAAAAAAAATCACGCTAAATACGAAACGAAAAAATATTACAAAAAAAAATATATAAAACCACACCCGTAACAAAAAACACTTTAAACCCTCTCCCCAGAACCACATCACCCCCAACAAAGAAAAATTTTTTTGTTGAGAAAAAAAAAGGTTGAGTAGAGTCCACCGTGTAGTAGGTTGGTGTACGCGGGCCGCTCTCTCTGCCGTCTTAAAAGGGAATCCAGATGGTGATCTATTTTCAGTTTTTATAAAACATAAATGTTCAATAACAGTGACGTAACTAAACCAGGAAGTCAAAACACCACTAAGAGATGGGAAGAAGAGGGTCTCTTGGGGAGAAGTGGCTCACCACGGGGGAATACAACAAAAACAGGAAACATTTAAGGGAATCCGGTGTGTATTACAAGATTTATTTTTCCGACCTGTGGAGGTAAAGAACAGACCTTCCGAAGCTGTTATATACGGTTCAGAGTCGTCAGTACAATCATATACAAACTGACATGTCGTTAGACAAAACAAGGAAAAAAAAAAGAGAAAAGGGCAACACAACACAAAGAAGAATCAACAGTAAAAAAACGTCGGGAAGGGCCAAACGACGGAGCAAAAAAGCTGGAACAATTACCAAAATCGTAAAAACAATAAAAAACCTATACGCTCGAAATAAATAAAGGGAAGTATCTGAAAATCACACAATCAAACTGAAATCACAAGAAAGAAATCAACAAACAAGCCACAAAATCGATAAAACTCGATCTTAATCACCAAAAAATACCAACTGTGTCTGTAATCTGAAACCGCCGCCAAGCGGTTGAGGATTCCCACAACATGTAGACAATTCATTCGGTCCACCTCACGACTCTTCCCTCTCCGAAACAGAGTAGGCACCTGGGGCCCTTGGGCGTGTTTTTAAAAACCACCCACAAGATGGGATCTAGCAGCCCTGTCCTGTGAACTTTGTGTAACACAAAATTCTCAGCACCATTGCTCGCAGGATCACTGGCAACCATACCCTCGAGGTCAACAGCAGCCTTTTCATATTTCAGAGTTGCAACTGCCCTCCTTACCTCCCTCCCTTACCCCCCATCACCTTCACGCCCACTCTCCCCCCAACTCTTCAACAGTCCCTTCGCCAGTCACTCACTTAACTTTTAATCCTCTCCATTGTCTAACCACGAACGCGCACAAAAAACATCGCATAAGCATCAAACCAAAAAAACGGC
>JADBJO010006536.1:7500-10000 GCA_016801955.1 Conus betulinus
AAACCAGAACAAACCTAATTTCCTTCTCCCTCTTTCTTCATCCCAACCTCTGCCCTTTCCCCCCACTCACTCTGTTTAGTGTGTGATGCTGAACAGAACTAAAATATTTCTCTCCCCTACCTGTTTTTTTTTTTCCCGACTTCACTCCTCTAAACCTTGAATGTAAACTAGCTAAATTCTCTCCCACTCTGTTACCCCTATCCTTGTTTCCAATCCCTCTGGGTGGTGTGGACATCAAAACCTGAATGCAACAAAATGAAATTCTCTCTCTCTCTCTCTCTCTCTCTCTCTCTCTCTCTCTCTCTCTCTCTCTCTCTCTCTCTCTTTCGCCTTCCTCCCTGTGCACTCTGTTTTTTGATACATGATACACATATTCACAACAGAGCCAGTCGTAGATTGCAGAGAGTCACCATTGATGACTTTCTGACAAGCTCCCTCCAACTGGTCCAGTCCTCAGCTTTCCTCAGTGTACTGGTTACAGGAAGGTGTCCCTCCTCCTCGCTTCCGTCCCCCCCCCCCCCCCCCAGTTACCCTTCTGTATGTCACCTTTCCTTGCCCCTGGTACAAAGTCCTACATGCATGATGGCCTTTGAAAGTCCAGTAGATCTTGTTTCATGACCTTACCACTTCTTCTTTCTATTTTTGACACTGGAGAGGTGGTTGTCATGTCGACGAATGACTGCTGAAACATGGTGTTAACACCTGTATTTATGGAGTGATTTTACACCAGATGCACATTATATTCGGGCGATATCTCATCTGTACTTTTCTCTGCAAATCTTCTTTGAGAGTCCATGACGCATTTGCGTAAAGGAAGCTTGAGCTGACTAGGGAATGCATTTATCCTATTCCGGGAATGAGGGGTGATGTTATTGTCTTTTATGGTTCCAAGCTTTGGTCAGAGCAGCCATTGTTGGCGCTATTTTTGTGAGGACCTCTCTTTTGGATCTCCCATCTGTTACATCAACTTTCAGCCCATGGGTCTTGTGACCACTCAGCTTTTGGTCTTTCTTTCTCATTTCTCTTTTGAAGCCATCTGGATTGTTGATAACAATCTTTCTCTTTCCTGAGCTGATCGCCATACCACAGATTGGTTGATGCTTTGTCCAGCTGGTTGACAAGACAGTCAACTTCTATCCTGCCTGTCAGTTCATCTGTATCACCAGCACAACACAGATTGGTAAATGTTCTGCCTCGATCATAGACTGAGTCTTTGTGGTCTTTCGGTGTATCACTCATGATTTTCCCAAGGAAAGTGCTGAAAAGAGTAGGATGATGCAAGCATCCCTGCCTGACTCTGACACTTATCCTGAACCATTCTGCCATCCTGCTACTGTGTAATCCCAGCTAACGGTATTGTTGTGCATAGTTTTGATGATGGTCATGTAACTGGAAACAGTGTTTAACTGGTGCACTGTGGTCCGGAGCATCTCGTGGCACATGTGTCTAAAGCCTCTTTAAACTAAAGTCAACAAAGACACGGTAGTGGTTTTTTCTGGTTGTGCAGGTTATTCCACAATTAGTATTCTCAAGTTGGAGAATTGTTCAATGGTGTTATCTTTTCATCCAGAATCGGCCTGCTCTTTTACAATGATCTTTTTTGCTCAGGGTTTAAGCCTGTAGAACAGAAATTCACCGTGTCTTTGCTGGAATGGCCGAACAGACAATAGTGTGATAGTTCTGGCACATCTGCAGGGAGATCATCTGTAACAGGCCATTCCCTGGCACGCCAGATTACAGGCCATTCTCCAGCACGCCAGATTACGGGCCATTCTCCAGCACGCCAGATTACAGGCCATTCTCCAGCACGTCAGATTACAGGCCATTCTCCGTTACGCCAGATTACAGGCCATTCTCCAGCACACGCCAAAATACAGGCCATTCTCCAGCACACCAGATTACAGGCCATTCTCCGTTACGCCAGATTACAGGCCATTTCCGGCACGCCAGATTACAGGCCATTTCCGGCACGCCAGATTACAGGCCATTCTCCAGCACGCCAGATTACAGGCCATTCTCCGGCACGCCAGCACGCCAGATTACAGGCCATTCTCCAGCATGCCAGATTACAGGCCATTCTCCGGCACGTCAGGGTTACAGGCCATTTCCGGCACGCCAGATTACAGGCCATTCTCCAGCATGCCAGATTACAGGCCATTTCTCCAGCACGTCAGGTTACAGGCCATTCTCCAGCACGCCAGATTACAGGCCATTCTCCGGCACGCCAGATTACAGGCCATTCTCCGGCACGCCAGATTACAGGCCATTCTCCGGCACGCCAGATTACAGGCCATTTCCGGCACGCTAGATTACAGGCCATTTCCGGCACGCCAGATTACAGGCCATTTCCGGCACGCCAGATTAAAGGGCATTTCCGGCACGCCAGATTACAGGCCATTCTCCAGCACGCCAGATTACAGGCCATTTCTCCAGCACGCCAGATTACAGGCCATTCTCCAGCACGCCAGATTATAGGCCATTCTCCAGCACGCCAGATTAC
>JADBJO010006536.1:25000-47500 GCA_016801955.1 Conus betulinus
TTATACAAACAATGCAGTGAAACAAGCAAATTAGTTATACAAACAATGCAGTGAAACAAGCAAATTAGTTATACAAACAATGCAGTGAAACAAGCAAACTAGTTATACAAACAATGGAGTGAAACAAGCAAATTAGTTATACAAAAACAATGCAGTGAAACAGCAAATTAGTCATACAAACAATGGAGTGAAACAAGCAAATTAGTTATACAAACAATGCAGTGAAACACGCAAATCAGTCATACAAACAATGGAGTGAAACAAGCAAATTAGTCATACAAACAATGGAGTGAAACAAGCAAATTAGTCATACAAACAATGGAGTGAAACAAGCAAATTAGTCATACAAACAATGGAGTGAAACAAGCAAATTAGTCATACAAACAATGGAGTGAAACAAGCAAATCAGTCATACAAACAATGGAGTGAAACAAGCAAATTAGTCATACAAACAATGGAGTGAAACAAGCAAATCAGTCATACAAACAATGGAGTGAAACAAGCAAATTAGTCATACAAACATGGAGTGAAACAAGCAAATCAGTCATACAAACAATGGAGTGAAACAAGCAAATAGTCATACAAACAATGGAGTGAAACAAGCAAATTAGTTTTACAATGGAGTGAAACAAGCAAATTAGTTATACAAACAATGGAGTGAAACAAGCAAATTAGTTTTACAATGGAGTGAAACAAGCAAATTAGTTATACAAACAATGGAGTGAAACAAGCAAATAAGTCATACAAACAATGGAGTGAAACAAGCAAACTAGTTATACAAACAATGGAGTGAAACAAGCAAATTAGTTATACAAACAATGCAGTGAAACACGCAAATCAGTCATACAAACAATGGAGTGAAACAAGCAAATTAGTTATACAAACAATGGAGTGAAACAAGCAAATTAGTTATACAAACAATGGAGTGAAACAAGCAAATTAGTTATACAAACAATGGAGTGAAACAAGCAATTTAGTTATACAAACAATGGAGTGAAACAAGCAAATCAGTCATACAAACAATGGAGTGAAAAACAAGCAAATTAGTCATACAAACAATGGAGTGAAACAAGCAAATAAGTCATACAAACAATGGAGTGAAACAAGCAAATAAGTCATACAAACAATGGAGTGAAACAAGCAAACTAGTTATACAAACAATGGAGTGAAACAAGCAAATTAGTTATACAAACAATGGAGTGAAACAAGCAAATTAGTTATACAAACAATGGAGTGAAACAAGCAAATTAGTTTTACAATGGAGTGAAACAAGCAAATTAGTTATACAAACAATGGAGTGAAACAAGCAAATTAGTTTTTACAATGGAGTGAAACAAGCAAATTAGTTATACAAACAATGGAGTGAAACAAGCAAATTAGTTATACAAACAATGGAGAGAAACAAGCAAACTACTTATACAAACAATGGAGTGAAACGGTGGAATGACACAAAGACGTAACATATACAAAAGAGTTACAAAAAGAAGGTAAAAGAAACAAAGGAGTAATACCACGATAGGTGGGGGGGGGGGAAACAATGCAGTAATACAAACAAGAAACAAAGGAGGAATACCACACAGACTTGAAAAAAAATATATATACACTAAAATCGAGAAGTGAAGGAAACAAAAGCAAAATGTAAACGATACGAAGAAAAGAACAAGAAGTAATACAATGAAAGGAGTGGAACAAAGAAATACAAAGGACTAAAACAAAGTAGTGACGAAAGAGGCAAGAATGTGAAAGAAACAAGCTAGACAATGAGAGAAAAAAGGTCACTTTACTTTTTTTTAAGCGAAACATTGAAAGAAAAGATGGTATAAGAGACACCCAACAAAAACTCGAACACCTTTTCCCATTAGACATTAGACTCCGCAGAACAAAACACAGAGCTAATTCCGTGATCGAGTACATCATTTATTATTTAACTTAAGCCGTTTTCTCCCGCAGCAGCAGCACACGGTGAGTTTAAAGCAAAAAGAAAAAAAGTAATTGAACTATCATCCTTTCTTTAGTTTTAAAGGTGTCTGTTGGACACCAGTTAAGATTGTTTTTACGATACAAATATGAATCAGGCACAAACTGACTTGCAGACCAAACCTCGATATCCCAAAAAGGGTATACAGCCACGAAAATGAAAATGAATAAAATCAAAATACTCTCAGCGACAACAATCAAAGAGAAGTGCAGAGTTACAGAAGGATACCTCTGACATTTGCTGTTTTAATCACAAAGCTTTACGGAGGCTCGATCAATCGAAAAGGGGGTTGGGGGGGGGGGGGGGGCGAGTAGGAGAGGGTAACAAATGAGGGAAAGAGATAGTTCATTGAAGACTGGAACGTGAGAGAGAGAGAGAGAGAGAGAGAGAGAGAGAGAGAGAGAGAGAGAGAGAGAGAGAGAGAGAGAGGAAATCACAAGAGAGCTGAAATCTTCAGAGAAAAGATCATGAATCATGGACATTTGTTCATCTCAGGAAAAAGAAAAAAAAAGCAATAAACGAACAGAAAATCAGAGATCTTGTTCACATATCACTTTTTAAAGTAATTTTTTTTTAATGAGAAATGCAACAAAGATCAGATTTCTTTGAGGGGAAAAGAGAAGTTGAAGGAGATTGGCTGCCTTGCAGGATAAAGAAGAAGGACCCCACCAATATAGCCTTGAAAAAAAAGCGGGAGGGAGGGGAGGGGAGGGGGAACAAACGACAAAATTGTGACAGTAACAGTTAGAAAGGAAAAACACTAACGTAAACTGAGTTATACAAGTGCAGTGGTACGTCATCTTCGTAGCAAACAGCTATGTCAGCAGACAGGGAGGGAGGGCTGGTCATGGAAAGTGGGTCACCTGAAGGGAAGACAGAACAGAACACCAATTGTATGCTCACCCTTTCACTCGCAGAGAGAGAGAGAGGGGGGGGGGATGCGGGCAGGGGAGGGCAAGGAGAGAGACAGACAGAAAGAGACAGAGAGAGAGTCAAACAGCTAGCCAGCCAGTCACCTATACAGATAGACGGACGAAGAGAGAGAGAGACTCACACACACACACACACACACACACATACACACACACGCACGAACACGCACTCATGCATGCACGCACGCACGCGCGCGCACACACACTAGCACACACACACACACACACACACATACACACACACACACACATTAGCATGCACGCATGCACGCACGTAAGCACGCACGCACACACACGCACACACACACACACTCACACAAGCGCGAACGCGCACGCACGCACGCACGCTCGCACACATACATACATACATACATACATACATACATACATACATACATTCATGCATACATACATACATACATACATACATTCATGCATACATACATACATACATACATACATACATACATACATACATACATACATACCGGAACTGAAAATGGCACTCAATGAATTGAGTTCAACCGAGAAGTGAAAAATTGGTAGCTTCGATGACTTTTTACCCTGGAGGAAAGTCGGCTCTGAATTTAATTGTCATTTTTGTTAATTAATCGTCTTCTTGCCCCGATCATTAGAATTTTCATAATCAATCACTGCAGAGTAGCCATGCCAGCATGCCCTCTAAATTTCAGGAGCGTCTGCGGAGTTTTGTGCCCGTTTTTCAAAATTTTATGCGTAGACGAGCACAACAGTGTAGCTGCTGCTGTTTGAAGACAGTGAAATTCGTAGTATGCGCCTGTCCTTCGTCCTGATCTTTCTGATCGCCACTCTGCTTCAAAGGTCTGGCGATGTGGAGTTGAACCCAGGACCTGGTCAAGAGTCAAAGAAGACGGAAACAGGAACTATGCGCCAAACGCGACTCCAGTCAGCAAGCAGTAACCTGTCTGTTGACGGCAGAACAGGTTCAACCGATAGGACGGGGTCCGATCGGGAAACCTCCATCCATGACGTTCTGCAGTCCCTGTCAGGTATGGACCAGAGCTTGTCACGACGGCTGGATACCCTGAATACTCACTTCAACAATCTTCATGAAGCGGTGTCCGGTCTTAGGGAAGAAGTGACCAAACAACGCGAGGAAATTGAAGCTTTGAAAAATGAAAATGAGAAATTGAGAACAACTAATCGCGAGCTGTCTGATAGAGTTGAACAAGTGGAAAAAGAGCTTGACGATCAAGAAGGAAGGTCAAAGAGAAACAATTTGATTTTCTCTCTGGCCTTAAAAAGCAAGTCGAAGGAAACCTGGGACGATTGTGAAAGCCTGGTACAAAGTGTAATCAAAGATCAGTTGAAGATTACGGATGACATTTCTTTGGACAGAGCTCACCGACTCGGGGAAAAGTGACAACGCTCCTATTGTGGCGAGATTTACTAACTTTAAGGACAAAGAACGTGTACTGAAAGCCAAGAGACAATTAAGATATCTGGATGAAGGAAACACTATCTTCATCGCCGAAAGACTACTCTAAAGGAGTCCGCGCGAGGTACGGAAGAAGCTGGTGCCGTTCCTCAAGAGGGCCAGGGAAGACAAACTGAAGAAGGCCAGCATGGTTTTCGACCACCTCCTGATCGACGGCAAGCGATGGGTACTACGATCAAATGAACGACACCCTAAGAGACTCAAAGTGATGTGTCGGCCAACAGAAGGCTGAGAAACTTCCGACAGAAACTTTACATAATTATAAAATCAACAAGTCTACTATCTACCCAGGAGAAAGCTGTGACGAACGTTGCGCTTTCTTGGATGGATCCAGCGGACGAGTATGCTGTGGTGAAGCAGCGTGTGCGGAATTGTGTCAATTGGGGGAGGACCGAGATCCCGTGGGGTCTGGGCTGGAGGGGGTTGATTCTGTGCGCACACACTGTGACAGAACTTGTGATTGTGTTGATTCTGTGCGCACACACTGTGACAGAACTTGTGATTGTGTTGATTCTGTGCGCACACACTGTGACAGAACTTGTGATTGTGTTGATTCTGTGCGCACACACTGTGGCAGAACTTGTGATTGTGTTGATTCTGTGCGCACACACTGTGACAGAACTTGTGATTGTGTTGATTGTGCGCACACACTGTGATAGAAATTGTGATTATGTTAATTTTGTGCGCACACACTGTGGCAGAACTTGTGTTAATGTTGATTCAGTGCGCACACGCTGTGCCAGAACTTGTGTTGATGTTGAATCTGTGCATCACTTGGATAACGGAGAAGAGGTATGTTTAACACAGATTAATAATTCACTTTTGTCACGTGGAATGTAGACGGTCTAGTGTCAAAACTGGATGAAACAGACTTTATTTATTATATTTCTAATTTTCACTTTGTAAATTTAGTAGAAACCTTTGTAGATAACTTCCATGCATTTAAATTTCCAAATCACACAGCATTTTGTAGTCCTGCCCAAAAGTTTTCAAAACAAGGTCGACGATCAGGTGGTGTTCTTGTATTAATTAAAACTACGCTTATTCCATTTGTTCGTCAAGTAAAATGTAAGTATGATAATATGCTGTGTTTTATTATTGACAAAGAATGTCTCGGACTAAACAAAAATCTGTTATACATGTGCACTTATGTGCCACCAGTGGAAGTCCTTTCTATCAAGTTAATAATATTGATAGTGGTATAAGTCTGGTGGAAGAATGTCTGACGGACATGATGATAGATAAGAATATGTATGTTATGGTATGTGGGGATTTGAATGCACGGACTTCTGACACGTCTTATGAAATTGATAGTTGTTGTCTACCTTTTCACATCGATTCAAAAAATGATGTCAATATTATGACAAGGAAGTCAGAAGACAAACAGAGAATATATTTGGTAAAATGTTATTAAACATGTGTTCTACCTTAGGACTCTGCATCCTTAATGGCGCTTGTAACGGCGACCTCCAGGGTCGCTATACATATGTATCCGATTTTGGGTGTAGTGTTATTGACTATTTTATTTTATCAGAAGAATTATATCATACACTCTTGCCAACATGTACACTTTTTGTTGCTGACAGAATTGAATCAAGTCATATGCCTGTTGAATTCTCGCTGTGTGGGGTAACAAATGGAAATGATTTTGATAATGAGATATCAAATGAAAATAACAGTTACATTAAAAGATTGATTTGGAATCCACAGAAGAAGGACATCTTTCTAAGATCTCTTGAGTCTGAAATGATAATAGAAAAGATTGATTTGGCAACTAGACTTGTTGAAGTCGATGTAAATAAGGCTCTGAAAGAATTTAATGGTTGCATGATGGACGCTGCTTCATGTATGCTCGTAAATAAACGGGATGGGTACATGTAATCAGAAAAACTGTTGGTTTGATAATGAATGTTTTGTCGAAAGACGAAATGTAAGAAAACTCCTTAGAATCTTTCGCAGCCCCTGTCGAAGGGCAGCTAATGATGAACAAAAAAAAAAGCTGAAATCAGATAATCTGCATAATTACCGTAAGGCTCGAAGAGAATATATAAAAAATTTACTTAGGCGGAAAAAGAAACAAAGTAAAACTAGAGTTTTTTCCGAACTCCTGGACAGGATCGATAATCAAGAAGAATTTTGGAAGAAGGTGAACCAACTAGCACCGAAACGTAAACAGTCATTGAACAGTATATCTACAGATAAATGGTTTAACCATTTTCGTGATCTTTTGGAGATCGAGGACTGTACTGAGGATGTTGGTGAAGTAAATAATCAAATGACTCCGGAATACACAGAAGTTGATTTTTACGTACTAAATGCACCAATCTCCCAATCAAGAAATAAGAAGCGCCATTAAAAATCTGAAAAGTGGAAAATCTCCCGGGCCTGACGGTATAATTGGAGAAATTTTTAAGTGCGCATCAGACGTCGTTATAAATTTTTTTGAAAAATTGTTTAACGAACTATTTGATAAAGGTACTTATCCAGAAAACTGGTCAGAATCTTTAACACAGCCATTACATAAAAAGGGTAATTTAGACAATCCAACAATTATAGAGGTATCTCGCTTACAGACATCAGCGGAAAACTTTATAGCCATATCATAAATCATAGATTACAAGTTTGGATTAATATGCATAATATCATAGATGAACATCAAGCTGGTTTTAGAAAAGACTACTCAACTATAGACCATATATTTACACTTTTTGCCGTTATTCAGAAACAACTGTCTCGAAATCGTAAATTATATGTCGCATTCATTGACTTCGAGAAAGCATTCGATTCTATTTCAAGGAAATTGTTATGGCCTATCCTACAGAAAAACGGAATTCGAGGTAAATTATTTGATTGTGTGAAAAGCATGTATATTAACTTAAAGACGCGGGTTAGAAATGGTTCAAATATGACAGATTACATAAACTGCCTGCGTGGAGTAAAACAAGGAGATGTTTGCAGTCCTGTCTTATTTTCATTGTTTATAAATGAATTAGCAGCTGACATAATTAATAACGGAAGACACGGGGCTGTACTAACACCTACTCTTGTCGAACTTTTTATTTTGTTATTTTTGCAGATGATATTATATTAATATCTGAAACGCAAGTAGGGTTGCAAAATCAGCTGAATAATTTGTATGAATCATCAAACTAAATTGAAATTAAAAGTTAATATGAACAAAAGTAATATAATTGTTTTTCGTAAAGGCGGTTTTCTTTGCAGCGCACGAACACTGGCATTTGGGCGGTTCTGAAATGAAAGTAGTGAACACATACAAATATTTAGGACTATATTTTTCTACTAAATTGAGTCTCTCATCCTCCTGTGGTGACCTAGCTACACGGGGTAAAAAGGCGGTTATTGGTATATTGATATTATTATATAATTATGATATCCAGTCTATTGAAATTTTTTGTAAACTCTTTGATGCTAGAGTGCAGCCAGTACTTCTATATGGGTCAGAAATTTGGGGTCTTGATGAAAGTATAAAATGCATAGAAAAAGTACACTTGTTTGCATTTAAACGCTTTCTAGGTGTCACAGAAAGGACTGCTAATGCGATGGTTATGGAGATACTGGTAGATTCCCATTATATGTGAATGCATACATTAGATCAATTAAATACTGGATCAAACTGACACGGATGAATGAAAATCGCCTCCCCTACAAAGCTTACCTGATGCTACTTAATTTGGATGAGAAAGGTAAAAAGAACTGGGTAACCAACATTCGATTAGTTTTTATTTCAATTTGGATTTGGGTATGTGTGGGAAAATCAAGGTGTAGAATCAGTTGATCATTTCATAAATTGTTTTAGACAAAGACTGATCGATTGTTACTGGCAGGATTGGGACAGTCGAATTTGTTCAAGTGAAAGATTTACAATGTACAGATTATTCAAAATGATCATACTCAGAACTGTATTTTGCAATTGACACAAATAGACTTGTAAAGCAAGCACTTGTGTTAAATTCAGGTTTGGAGTGAGTAATATCAAATTGCACTCACTTCGGTACAAAAACTATAGAGATGTAGAATTAATTTGCCCCATGTGTAATAATAACCAAGAAGATGAAATCCATTTTTAGTTTGTGTTGCCCGTTCCTCAGTGACCTTCGACGTGATCTCATACACTCAAATACTATAGAGAGCCAAATGCTTTTAGATATACATTGTTAATGTCTTCAAAAAATCCAAAAATAGTAAAACAGTTTGCGATATTTCTTTACCTAGCTTTTAAACGTAGGGACGCAATTGTGAACGACTAGATATGCTGGAAAGAACATGACTGACAACATGATGGTAGGATACCCGAGGTGTAATTTATAACTTTGTATGTCCTTGGTTCTGAGCTGGTTTATGTGTTTTTTCCTCTTTTGTAATGTAAGAGTGTACGATTGTTTTCTTTTCTATTTTCTTCTTTAAATGTCTTTGTCTAATTCATATTATTGTTCAGCCATTTGTTGAGGCCTAAATGCTAAACGAATAAACCATTTATGTCTTATGTCTATGTCTCTCTCTCTCTCTCTCTCTCTCTCTCTCTCTCTCTCTCTCTCTCTCTCTCTCTCTCTCTCTCTCTCTATCTATCTATCTATCTATCTATCTATCTATCTATCTATCTATCTATCTATATCTATCTCTCTCATGCAACAGGTTCACAGCCAACTCAAACAAAAAAAGGTCATCGAAATATTGCCCTTGCTTCAGTTTCCAAAGCGTCCGTTGGAAACCTGAAAAGACTTTTCCAGTACAAATATGAGACAGACACAAACTGACGTGCAGACCAAAGTCAATACAGATAAAAGAGGTAATGTAGCCACGACAATGAAGAAAAACCAAATCAAAATAATCTCAACAACAGCTTTAGGGGGAAATGTGGGGTTTGAGAAAACCTCTGACATTTGTTGCTTAGATCAAAAAAAAAACTTTACTGTGGCCGGATCGATTAGATGGGGGGGGGGGGGGGGGGGGGGGGTTGTTTACAAATGAGGAGAAGGAGTAGCTCACTGAAGAACAAACGAGAATGAAAAGCACAACAAAGTTGAAACGTTCAGAGAAAAGCATCATGAATCGTGCAAATTAAAACCGTTTCTTCGTCGTTGAGAAAGAACAAAAGAGCAATAACCGAACAGCAATGGGAGTTCTTGTTGAAACACAACTTTTTAAAGCTTTTTCTGTGCATGACAAATGACAACACAGATACGATTTCTTTGAGAACAAAACAGAGGGACAGGAAGACTGATCGGCTCGCAGTGAAAAGCGGAGGGGACCCAGCAATAGAGCCAACAAAAATGAAGAAGAAGGAGAAACTACAAAACTGTGAAACCAAGAGTTAAGAAGGGAAGGAAAAACAATAGGGTTACAGAAGTGGGGGGTGGTGAGCCATCTTTACATCATTAAGAAATAGTCCTTAGTGAGATTATCAGCTGCATGATGTCACATCATGGCCTTTCATCCTGATGAGGTTATCAGTTTTACTACATCCTATTACACCCATTCACTTCATTGACATCACCAGCCACGATCCACGACATTATATCAATCAATCACTTCAATGCAGGTATCATCTCCGTGACATTGTGTCTGAGTGTTTTCATTACAGTGAGGTCATTGGCTTCATAACATTACATCACAAGCTTTCGCTTCAATTAGATCATCAGCTCCATTTACATTACATCATAGCCATTCACTTCAGTGAGTCATCAGCTCCATGAAATCTCATCATTATCACTCTTTCAATGAAGTCATCAGCTCAATGACGTAATACCACAGCCAGTCAATTTAATAAGGTCATCAACTCTATGATGTCACAACATAGCATTCACGTCGATGAGGGCGTCAGTTCTGTGATGTCACATTATAACTGTTCACTTCAGTGAGGTCATCAACTCCATGACGTCAAAGCATTGCTACCCAATCCGGGCTATCAGTTCTTTCATCACATCACGGCCATTCACATCAGCACTGCCGTCAGGTCTGTGACATCGCAAACAGTTATTTACGTCAGTAGCGACGTAGGGTCAGTCGTATCACAGACATTTCCTTTGACGAGGCTTCAGCTCTGAAACATCGCATGACAGCCATGCATGTTATTCTGTTCTATGATCACACATCACAGCCATTCACTTCAATGAGATCATCAGCTCCATGACGTATCACAGCCATTTCCTCAAATGAGGTCATTAGCCCTATGACATAACAACCGAACTATTCACTTCGATGAGGTCATCAGATTTATACATATAATAAGTATTCACTTCGATAATGTCATCAGCATCACGCTATAATATACTAGCCATTTACTTCAATAAGGTCATCAGCTTCATAACATAAAATGACAGGTAATCATTTCAAGAGGTTATTAGTTTCATAACATCATATCATAGCCATTCACTTCAGTGAGGTCAGCGGATTTATCGCATCATATCACAGCCATCCATTTCAGTGAATGGGCTCCAGGGTAGCACAGTTCGTCGAGCGCCGGGTTCGCGACGATTCTGGTGATCCTGGGGTCGCGGGTTCGATTCTCCGCCAGGCTGTTTCAGTACAGGGGAATTGTTCCCGCAGGGTTAACCTTAGTTCTTACTCCATTTCACGAATAGTCCTTCGCATGAGACTCTTGAAGCAGGCCCTGTGTGTGAACTCACGGATAAGATATTGTGTACACAGACGTGCACACATAAACACCCATCACACCAACATTTGGAAGACAAAGTCAGTTTGGCCTTGGTATGGATGACATGACAACCTACAGCATGTATCCTCCTCGTGAAAAAAAAAATCGAAGGGATGGGTGAAAAAGTTATTTGTATCTCTCACGAATTCATACTCACCTTTCTTAGGGTGCTGAAACCATCTTTCATTTCAGAACCCACTGTCAGAAAGCAAAGCAGTGAAAGAAACAAACTATGAAATTTGAACACTGCACAGAACAAACAATGAATGTTTGTACACTGCACAGAACAAACACTGAATTTTTGTACACTGCACAGAACAAACAATGAATTTTTGTACACTGCACAGAACAAACAATGACCTTTTGTACCCTGCACAGAACAAATAATGATCTTTTGTACACAGCACAGAACAAACAGAACGGTTCAAGCGATGGACCTGCAAACTCGACGAGAGAGAACATCATCAATTATTAAGTTAATTCGTCTCCTCCTCTAAAATAAATGCTAAAGTGTGCTCTTGTTTACATTTCAAATGTTTTTCTTCTCAACAAATAACAAGGAGAATTTTCTTTGAAATAAATCGTATGATTATATGAGAAAGTAGCCGGACGAAAAAGCAAGACAGCGCACTTTCATTTTTAGTTGACATTTATTTCAGGCATGTCAAGGTTCAATTACAAGTGTCCCTGTTTTCTCAACAATATTGTTTAAAACAAAAACGCTTTCTTCACACATTTTTGCGAGCACATCAATCAATGCTGAAGAAAAAAAAATTCAGACAAATTGAATTTCTTTGCTAGAATGTGCAATGACCTGGACTGTAGATGACACACCCAAACTGAGTTAATCGATAAATAAAAAAGATCACGGAACTGGGTTGTCCTCAACATTCCTGAAGGAAACTATGACCATGAATACCTCACTTGGAGGACGGCAGTTGAATAAGTTATGAAGAGCAAGACCCACCAGCTTCTGTATTCCCCTGGCCTGTTTCCTCTGGAGAAAGCTGAAACTGACAGTCCTTATCTGCCGCTCGCTGCAAGTGCTTGCTGCACGTGCTCGCTGCAAGAGCTCGCTGCAAGTGCTCGCTGCAAGTGCTCGCTGCAAGAGCTCGCTGCAAGTGCTCGCTGCGCAGTTTATGATGGCAGATTGGATTTACCTTTTATGCGTGAATGTTGGCAAGGGACGGATATTCTGCTTAAGTCTTTATGATTCTCTCTCTCTCTCTCTCTCTCTCTCTCTCTCTCTCTCTCTCTCTCTCTCTCTGCACGTATGTGTGTATGTGAGCGTACGTGTACGTTAGGAGATGCTCACGCGCGTCCGCGTGCTCACACGCTCGCACTTGCGTGTGCTCACGCGTTCGTGCGTGCGTGCGTGCGTGCGTGCGTGCGTGCGTGCGTGTGTGTGTGTGTGTGTGTGTGTGTGTGTGTGTGTGTGTGTGTGTGTGTGTGTGTAAAACACAAGCACACGCACATGTATCTACAAGAGCAAGAGAAATGAAGGAAAGTGACAAACATGATTTTTGATCGTTCACTGTGGTAATTGCAAAGAACGAAATTAAAATCTAAACCTCGTGTTAGGTGTATTCCTGTAACCAATCTGTTTTATTTGTCTATTTTCTTAATCTTTCATTTGTTGTTGTTATCATTGTTGTTTTTCACTGTGCTGTCAGCTTAAAAACGCCACCATGAAACTCATTACAATTATCATTTCTGTGTCACATGATGCATGGGTCTATCTATATATGCGCGCGTCCGCAAACACACACACACACACACACACACACCTTCTCCTTCTCTCTCTGAAGATCCCTTCTGTCTCTGGTGTCTGCCTGGAAAGCACGCTGATCAAGGAAAACTGTATATTCACAATAGAAATCACAAGGTGTTTGACGTTTCAATGGCAGTTTCTTCCAAGTTTGTTTTGTTTTTTCTACGACCCATGTCTTCCCTCTGCTCTCACTGACCATTAAGCTTCTGCTTATTCTGCTTTCTTCTTCCCCGAAAGACAAAGATCTTCGAGGTTCCCCGAAAGACAAAGAGATAAAAGAACTTAATGAGGCTTTACGAAGCGATTCGTTCTGCAGCCGTGCGCAAGGCGGAAACAGATGTCCATGTTAATGATTGATGAAGAAGGTCACTGAGGTCGTTTAAATCTTTTGTAGGGCGGAGCCTACTCATGAATGAAAGTAACAACAAAAAGCCAGGTGGATTAGTTTATGGCCACATGTATGATTCTGGTTGATAAAATTATGTCATAATTGACATATTGACAAATCCTTGAATAGATAAGTAAAATGAAAAGTTAGGGGGAAAGTCATCCGTTTGACAAAAGATATGCAAGCAAACAAAAATTACTATGAGGATAAGATGAAAGATTTTATTCGCCTAGGATACAGCAGTTTCTTTGTCTTGACAAAGGTATTTGGGGCTTCGTCACGGGTAGGTTAAGCCCATTAGTAATGACAGAGTTAGAAGAAATTCTGAAATTTTGCTTTCAGTTTTTTTTCCCATGCTGATGGACAGTTTAAAAAAAAACGAATGTTATCAAACGAAATGCTGACGTATGAAGGTAAGACTACCCCTACGTACTAAATTTTTGTCCACAAATCTACTGTAAAAGTTCAGTGAAAAAAAATATTTCGAAAGAATGAAAATGTAACATAGAAATAACAGTGTCAGTAATTTTGCGAATGTAGATTATTAAAACAGTCAAAACGTCAGTCAAATCAACGATTCTTTCCTGTTTTTATTTTGTTTTCTTGCAGACAGGAAGTTCTGCCGCCCATCTTGGGAGAGATAAATGAAAGCCGACTGGCGTCAGATAAGTCATTTTTTCACTTCACAACCACAAGTTTGAAAATTGCGTATATTCACTTGGAATTTATTTCAAAGAGTAAAACAATTTTTTCTTCCTCCAGACGAAATCTTTTTTCCGTGTAAGATGGTTTGAGTGGCTTTGAAAGTGAAAATCGAGATTTGTCCAGATTTAATGGAGGTATCATGATAGATTATTTTCAGTTCAGTTCTGCTGATGTTACGCTGAAATACATTTTAATCAAAACATGTAGTATTTGGGCTCGCATTCGTCGGTAAATGGTTCAATATAATATATGTAATTCCGTTCCATTCTTAAATAAATCTTAGCGAACCGCCCAGAGAAACGTGGACAAACGAGTTACAAGACAAAACACAACGCGCGTTTTGACCTCTTGGGTCTTCTTCAGGTAAGACACAAACGAATAAAATAACGAAAATTCACTTAGCTTTGATCGCTCCAGAATTCAGCACAAGGAAGAAGGCGATCAAAGCTAAGTGAATTTTCGTTATTTTATTCGTTTGTGTCTTACCTGAAGAAGACGTAAGAGGTCGAAACGCGTTGTGTTTTGTCTTGTGGCTCGTTTGTCCGCGTTTCTCTGGGCGGTTCGCTAACATTTATCTAGATTTGTTGAGATTTCCGCCTGCAGGCGTCTCACTTTGCAGCTAGATCCGTTCAATTCGTTCGATGATTTTGTACATCGTGTAACATATACCAGGGTATTCAAACTTTCGCTGATGCGTTGATTTTTTTTTTAAGTTGTTGTTACCATGATCTTTATTCTTTATACAGTTTTGCTCTTTTTTCTTCTTCTGAAATATCTTGTTTCCGGTGCCAGGCACGCATAACTAAAATTTCTAGGGAACATTTAAGCAAAAATTTAGCTTTTCCTTTTCAGTGAGAAAACAGCAGGTATTTGCTTGATGGGCTACAAGGGTAGACACAAACCGGTTTTTTGTTTTCGAGATTTGTGTACACATTTTCTTTGTCTTTTACATTTTCTTGGTCAATCATTTTCACTTGACAGATAATATTCCAGAACTATTTTTTTGTGTCCTAAGTATTTGCCCCATTAGATGCATTTTAGTTTGTGCAATCACAACAGGGTTTTTTTTTTCACAAATAGTGATTTTATCACATTTTATCATTCACTGCCGTTTGAAACTTTATAAGCCACCATTAATTATCTGTGGCTTTTTTTTTTATTCCAACAGTCTTTTATTGGGCATTGTTACTGGTTGCTACTATATTATTTCACATCAAATGTTCAGACAAGTTATAAATGGTTGTAGACTTAACACATTCACGTTGATCATGACCAAAAATATGAAACATTCCCGGTCATAAATCCAGGATCATAAATTCAGGAATCACGTCATTTTTTTGATAAAGTGTCTTTGTATTATTCAGAAAAGTTATTAAAAAAAAAAAAAAGAATGGGCATATCCATGTGTGTCCTCTTCCGTTTTCATTGCACATCCATTGCTAGTGCTTGAATTCATAGCATCTGCCCAGAGTTTGTAGACACCGAAAGTCCACAAAAGACCACAAAAGGTACAGTTGGTAATTAGAGAAGGTGTAAAACGCTCGTTAGGGTTTTTTTTTATTTTGTTTTGTTGTGTTTGTTTGTTTTTTTTTGTTTGTTTGTTTTTTGTTTGTTTTTTGTTTTGTTTTGTTTTGTTTTTTTTTTTTTGCAAGAAATTGGCGGCGTTCGTCCCTTTACTCCCTGTTGTATGCAGGCCATTGTAAAACTAAGGCTGTGAGAGAGGATATTCATCATCATCATCATCATCATCAGTAGATGCGCCAAAAAGGATCGCTGAAGTTCCCTGTACTTGATCATGGTCAACTGGTTTAAGAACCAGCTGAAAATAGAACACAGAACAGTGCGAGGAAGAAGTAACAATATTTTTTTTTATGTTCAGTAAATTTAGTTAGTCCTAAAAAATAATTCATTGATGTTTACGCATGGAACAAATTCACTGTCGTGTAATGCTGTCAGGATGCGCAACAAAGCGTAAAAACAAAATAGCTATAATCATAGTTTAAGTGTTAAGATGTGTGACTGTACATATGATGACAATATCAGAATTTTAAGCCGTCTGCAGATGAATACTATTCCCCCGCAAAGGGACAATATCATTTTTTGGTTTTCAGTTGTCTCCCTTGACTATCACTCTTTCACAGAATGCTATATGGATTTCTTTTTACCATCTGCCTTCAAACCTACTCGCTAGAAGAACATCTTGAACACTTTCTGCTTCACATAAAGTAGGCCTGACGTACCCAACACACTCTGAACCTAAAGGGAAAGAAAAAAGGGCGCTAACGAGGGGAGCGAACTCCTGACGTTATGACACGGTCGATGCATTCTAGGGACAAGCTCTTGAGAGGGGAAATCAGTATTGACACCTTCCGTCCTGCCGCCTGATTAACGCCCCTTGACTTTGTCACGTGTTTACCGGCCACTGGACGTGTGTGGGGTGAAGGCCTGGACACTACCTGCACTTCATGGCTGTTGGGAGACGAAGACAGCATGCGTGCATTACCACAATATACATACATGTCAGCAGCTTCCCCAGTAATGTCACATTCATATCATAAAGTTACGTTGCATCGACATAACCTTGCTTTCTGCATAAATGTTCTGGTAAGCAAAAGTAGGAACATTTATGTAGTATCCAGTATTCAAGAGTAAACTCAATATATCACTTTAGTAATGTTCCGTGACGCACCTTCCCACCAGGCCATGGGTCACTCGTTCTTTCTTAGGTTTGTTTTTCTATCTCTAATTTACCTTGGACATCAGGACACAAACTTCTTCAGCCTTCAGAGATACTGTATGCTTTGTAGGTCAGCTGCCATTCAACTATGGTCGTTCCAAGCACGCTGATTGATGACATTATTGCATTAGATAAATCCACAGAGTAGCATTCATGTCCCCATCTGTTATACACACACACACACACACACACACGCGCGCGCGCGCACACACACGCACACACGCACGCACGCTCACACACACACACACACACACACACACACACACACACACACACACACACACACACACACCTTTGTTCCTGAGTGCAGCCCCTTACTCTTCGTGCCAGCCAGAATGATCAAAGAATCATTCCACGCCCATTCCTTTTACGTGTTTTACTCAGTAACTCCTACAACGCACTTTACAAAAAGAAGCACAACAAAGAAAAAGATATAAACACACATTACTACATCCAATAAACATAAAAAAAAGAAAGGACACACACAATTTTCAAACAAAAACTCTCAGCATTACATAATCTTAACAGAAAGGTGACTATGCCTTATTATGTAGGTTCGCTCCTCAAGTTTCTCAGCATTGCGGACGGAAGAAGTTTCCGTCCAAACTCACCTTCCTCGTTGCAGACGGGGCCGACTTTCCATTGGAGTGTCTGCTTATTGTCTGTTTCACTGGTGCCCTCAGCTTGTTCTGGAACACAACAGACTTGAACTGAGACAATTGTAGGGAAGGCATGCGTGAGTGAGTCTGTACTATAACTGATGAGCTTACTCCAGTTTGTGTCTCACATCATGCAGGTCCCAACACTCTAAAAGAATATGTTTCATTGTGAGTGGCACATGACATGGAATGCACCACGGAGCTTCTTCACTCTTTAAAAGGTATAAATGAGGGAAAAGACGAGGAAAGCACACGTGGAAGCACAAGAAGGACTGGTATTTCTGTCGCTTATAATTCAGCCAACTCAACGGAAGGGTTGGAGGGTGTTAGGGGAGGAGGGAGGCATATCGGGAGGAGGGTAGAGTGCATGGACATTTCCAAATATATATGTGGGGGCAGAGAGAGAGAGAGAGAGAGAGAGAGAGAGAGAGAGAGAGAGAGAGAGAGAGAGAGAGAGAAAGCAAGAAACTCTGTGTTAACAAGGGTGAAAATTAAGTAAGTTCACGAACAATTAAAATCTACACAAAAAGTGATTTACTTCCCTAATTCAAGACAAACGCACTAAAGCAACAACATTAAAGTAAAATATGTTCCCCTTTTCTCTACATCGGAGACTGTGCAGTCCTTCAATCCCTCTACCCAAGTCTACCCATGCGCTTACATAAACAAAGGGCAGACAGAGAGAGGGAGAGAGAGAAACAGACAGACAGACAGACAAATGATGCATGTAAGTTTACACAGATCAGTAGTCTTCATCCACCCCGCATTATGATATATAAATAATTTTTATTATTGTAATGATGAAAACATTAGTAATAATAATCATAACAATGAGAAGAAGAAGAATGGACATGATGATGATGATGATGATGATGATGATGATGATGATGATGATGATGAAGAATCGTTGTAATGAGGGAAAAAAAGCGCCAGTGTAAATACATTCTGATTCTCTTGGCCAATTCGATAAAGCAGCTGATGTAATGTGTAGTCAGATATTCTCCGTGAGGCTGCCATGTTTGATTTTTATACATGGGTGTTAGCTCAACGCACATTCCCCCGTGGTATGCTACCAATTCACGTCGATGAGAGACAGACAGACAGACAGACAGACAGGCAGGCAGACAGGCAGACAGAGACAGAGAGAGACAGACAGAGACAGAGAGAGACAGACAGACAGACAGAGGGAGACAGAGAGAAAGAGAGATTCAGAACTTTTTTTTATATTTGCCCAGACAAGTGGTTGTTTGTAACCAAAAAAAAAGACATGAACAAAATTGAATACAACAATAAAGTGTTAAGATCTACCAGCAGCTACCCAACCTCTTCATCACCCTTTTCACCATCTCCTTCTATCCGCCCCCCCCCTCCCCCCCCCCCCCCCCCCCCCCCCCCCCCCCCATCCTCCCTCCCGCCCTTTCCCTCTCGCGCCTTGTCCATCCCGTTTCTCCGCAGATCTTTCCCTCCCTCATATTATGTTACCCATACAAAGTGAGGGGGAGGGGAGGGGAGAGGGCGGAAAGGAAACAAACGAAAGCGAAAAATGTTCCAGAACTGGTGGAAAAACTCCACACACACACACACACACACACACACACAGATCAATCGAATTGAGTGGTTTGTGTGTGCAAAGCTGACCCTTACTGTGGTCGTCTGTACAATAACGGTGATTAAACAGTCACGGATTCCGCCTGACGCACACACACCACGGCAGTCTGGAAGCACTTTGAGTCAAAGAAATTGCGCACTACCGAAACTGAATGTTATGGAGGATGTCCTGGATTGTGGTGATGGTGGTGGTGGTGATGGTGGTGGTGGTGGTGGTGGTGTGTGTGTGTGTGTGCGTGTGTGTGTGTGTGTGTGTGTGTGTGTGTGTGTGTGTGTGTGTGTGTGTGTGTGTGTGTCTCTCTCTCTCTCTCTCTCTCTCTCTCTCTCTCTCTCTCTCTCTTTCCCCTTTTTTTTCTCTCTCTCTCACTGGTTTTTTTTTTTTTGCTCTATACATGTGTGTCTGTGTCTGTGTCTATGTGCCTGTGGGTGTCAGTTTGTGCGTGTACGTGTGTTTCTGTATCGGCACGTTCGTTTAGCAATCATCTATTCATCAATAGGGATGATTTCAGGTTCAAAGTGAACATGAACTTGATCGTACGATCGCAAGGTTTATGGTTACCAATCAACAAGTAAAAACGAACAATACTAAGAACAGCGAAGGTACCTCCGGAGTCAGTGGGAAAACTCCACAACATTAGAAAGAGAAAAGAAAAAAAAACAATCGAGTGGTTTGTCTGTAGAAAGCTGATCCTTTCTGTGGTCGTCTGAACAATGACGGTGATTAAGCGGTCACTGGATTCAGTCTGACGGACACAAAACGGTCATTTGGACGTACATTCAGCCACAGAAATTGCGTACTGCAAAAAGAAAAATACTGGACCGTTGCTTCAGAAGATGTGTTGGCTTTTGGTGGTCGTGTGTGTGTGTGTGTGTGTGTGTGTGTGTGTGTGTGTGTGTGTGTGTGTGTGTGTTGCAGAAGTTTGTGTTTGTCTGCATACCGTATATGTATATGTTCTTGTGTCTGGCCGTCATCTCTTTTGGGAGCGTTTTTGCAAATATATGTTACATCTACATTCTTCTGAATGCAAAGACATAACACATCACAACTAGTCTTCAGAAATGGAAATTGAACGTCTCAAAAGAAGAATTTCAAGGACATTAAGATCAGTGCTCATTTCCATTGAAAGCAAGATCATTCTGGTTTGATTTCAGTCTTTCTCGTGTTGCGACTGGTCAGACAACCATCCACCTGTGATTCCTCCACAAGGCTAGATAATTGATTGAATGCGTTATTCTTCCCAGGAGGAAACCAAACCAGATTTGTTGTGCCAGCGGTTCGTTCAAGGAGGCAAACACTAATCTATCAATGCAGGGGAAACAGCTCTACCCAGTTCCTGAGTGGGGACATCTTCCCAGACAGTCTGCTACAGCGTCATTCCCCTGGGCATTAAGCCGTCCTTTTTGAAAAACGCTCAGCCTCCTCGCAATAACACCATTTACTTTCGTGGTGGCTGGACCGTAAGTTTACTTTTTGTGCGTACTTTTTGTGCTCTGTTCTGAGGGGAACCAGTCGTCACCAATGCCGGCTAGATTCTCGCGGACCATTGATTTTTTTTAAAGAGCACTTTCTTTACATATCTGGACGGCAGATCAATGTGTTAAACATAAGTTAAGTCTAGTTGCAAAGTGAGTGAGACGACTACAGGCGGAAATCTAAACAAATCTTAGATAAATGTTGGCGAACCGCAAAAAAAAAGGTGGGACAAACGAATAACGAGACAAAACGCTAAAAAAAATCTTAAATAAAAAAACAAAACATGGACAAACGAATCACAAGACAAAACAATACGTGTGTCCACTTCTTTCCTTCTTCTTTTTTTTTTTTTTTTTTTTTTGTTGTTTTGTTTTGTTTTTTTTTTTTCGGTTCGCTAACATTTATTTAAGATTTGCTAAACATAAGTCAAACAAAGAATGGAACTGTCTTTGCCAAAAATATATGAGCGGAATTAGAAATGAAACACAGAGCTGACTAAGAAATGGAAATATCAGGGAAGTGGGTTGACCCACAACACACCTGGAGGAAAGTATGACAATGAGTACCTCAAGACGGGAGGACGCCGGTTGAATAAGTTATGAAGAGCAATACCCACCAGCTCCCGTATACCCCGGGCCTGTTTCCTCTGGAGAAATCTGAAGCTGACAGTCTTGATTTGCTGCTCGCTGGAAGTGCTCGCTGCACAGTTTAAGATGGCAGATGGGTTTTTTTTTTTAAAGGAATGTCGGCAAGGGACGGATATTCTTTCACGCCTTCAAAATAAGTATTCTTGGATTTCTCTCTCTCTCTCTCTCTCTCTCTCTCTCTCTCTCTCTCTCTCTCTCTCACGATCTCTCTCTCTCTCTCTCTCTCTCTCTCTCTCTCTCTCTCTCTCTCTCTCTCACACACACACACACACACACACACACACACACACACACACACACACGATCCCTTTCTTTCCTTCTAGTACCGTGGATAACTCTTCACGGATCGTTGATCAAATGTTGAGGATTTTGATGGCAGTTTATTCCCCGAAGGTTTTTTGTAGGTACCAGCCCTCTGCACTTTGTGTCCAGTCAACTTTTGGTTATTCATCCTTTCTCTCTTCGTTCACCCAGAGACAAAGAGACAAACGAAGTTAATGAGGCTAGACGAAGCGATTCGTCCTGCAGCTGTGTGCAAGGCGGAACCAGATGTCCATGTTAATGATCGTTGAAGGAGGTTACTGAGATCGTTTGCCTCTTGTTCAGGGCAGAACCTACTCATGAATGAAAGTAGTAACAAAAAAAAAAGCTGGATTTAAGTTCAGTTAAAAGTTTGCATGTCAAACGTGTTTGAAAAAAAGGGAAAGGGGGGAGGGAACAATAGGGGCTACCGCGCGGTTTTTTTTTTTTTTTCTGGCTATAGCCACATGTATGATCTGGGGACAAGAAAATGTGGTCATAAATGACATATCAATAAATCCTTGAACATATAAGTGTAAGGTGAAACCCATATGACAACAGATACGCACAGAAGCAAACATTAGCACAATAGTAAAATGAAAGATTTCATTTACTAAGGATACAACAGTTTCTTTGTCTGAAAAAAGCTAGTTCTTGGCGTAGTCACTGCTAAGATAGGCCTACAAATGACAGAGTAATGAGAACTTTCTAGCATTTTACATTTTTCAAAACACCGTTCACAGAGATGAGATCATCGGCATGAGCATCAGCATCATCATCAGCAGCAGCAGCAGCAGCATCACTATCATTTTATCCAATGAGTGCAGGCAGTAGATGTGTTATAGAGGATTAGCAGAAAGGTACAGGGAAGAAATTGCAAGAGCATTCATATGTTAGGTACATTTTGTCAGACCTGAATATAAATGACCATGCCAGATCTCATGACAGCTACCAACAGATCAGCCTGGAGAAAAAACGGCGGCTGCCTCATCACGTCCCCCCCCAACGACTCTAGCGGTCAGGGGAATGACTGACTGACTGACTGAATATAAATCATTTATGGTGTTGGTGGGACTAGTTCATGGGACATCAAAAATACACTACAATCATAGTCTCAGTATCACAGCACATCATCAAAACGTGCCATT
>JADBJO010006536.1:52500-55000 GCA_016801955.1 Conus betulinus
CACACACACACACACACACACACACACACACACACACACGCACACACACACACATCCTTTTTCCTCAGGGTTGTGCCTTGCACTTCATGCTGGGCAGAATGGTCCAATGATAGTTCCATGCTATTCACGTACACGTGTTCTGCACACTGATTTCTAAAGTGTGTTAAAAGGAAAAAAAAAAAAACGAAAGAAGAAAAGAAATAAACATGCGACTTCAAACAAACAGAAACGCACTCAACAAAAGGCAAAGAAGAAATCATTTTCAAAGTAGAAAAAAAAGTAACGATCAGAAAACGATCTACTCGAATCTATCAGAAAACCGTAATCTTCACTGAGAAGTGACTACGCGCTGTATGTGCATGTGCTCCTCAAGTATACTATAGTATCGAACATGGAAGGCATTTCCTCCCAAACTAACCTGTAGGAGGAGATGGGCAGGAGTTTCCATCGAGGTTTCTGCTTATATTTTCTGCTCCATCAGTCTCCTGTTTGTCTCCGGGATGAAACACATTTTGAACAGCAGAGGCATTCTGTGCGCCCACCAGGGAAGGCAAGAACGTGGGTCTGTAAATGATGCTCTCACCAACTTCCATCATCCTGTGTGTGTGTGTGTGTGTGTGTGTGTGTGTGTGTGTGTGTGTGTGTGTGTGTGTGTGTGTGTGTGTGTTAGTTCTTCAATTTAACGTCTGTTCACTTTAAAGTGATATTAGACAAAATAATACAGAAATGAGTGGATGAGAGAAATGGAAATAATGTATGCAAAATGCTAGGCTACGTACGAATGTGTGTGTGTGTGTGTGTGTGTGTGTGTGTGTGTGTGTGTGTGTGTGTGTGTGTGTGCGCGCGCGCGCGCGCACGTGCGTGTGTGCATATGCGACTTTGACTATTGAAAAGAAAATACTATTCTAAATGTAACAATTTAAAAGATAAATTACAAAAAAAAAAAAAAAAAAAAAAAACTGGAAATATTTACACAAACGAGCCAACTGGGCTTAACATCAACGAATTTACAAATGTAAAAAAGGCGTGGAGATTCTGGAAAATGCATGGGGAATCTTTTTGTCGGAAGTTGGAGAGAGATGAGTTAAAATAGGAACAGTTAAAAAGAAAATGCAGAGTATTGAAACTGTCGACTGCTCCACAAGCGCATTGTAAATTTCTGTGGAATTTTGTACGAAGAGCGTTAACTTTGAGCCTATATAAGAGAGATTCCAGTTTCCGAAATTTGTGTACATGTACATGCGTCTTTGTATACAGTTTACGAATTTGATTGGGCGAGTTAGATGGACAGGTAGATTTCTGAGTTCTTGAACAGCAACTCAGTGAGAGATCTTGTACATGTATTTTAAAGAGAACTGAATCTTTATACAGCTTATAAAAAGACTCAAAAGAGACTTTATTTAAGAGTCCATAGGCTTCGTGAAGACTCAAGGGTATTTTGACATAGACAGAATTTTCAGAGTTTTTGGATCCCATGCGGGCAGTTCTGTCTGCCCATTCATTTCCTACAATCCCACAATGTGACGGAATCCAGCAAAAGTCCACTGTTATCCCTCTAGATGTAAGGAAATGGATCAGAATTTTTAGTTCGGTGATAATCTCGGCGCGATTGGTAGCAGCAACAGATTCCATTGCTTGAAGAACAGATTTGGAATCAACACAAAAAAGTATTCTAGAAAAATCACGTGGAATGTCAATATATATAATGCAGAGCCATTAGAATTGCTATCAGTTCAGCCGTAAAGGCAGAAAACCCCTTTCCAAGATGAAAAGATTTATCTGCTTTCAAAGCAGAATAGGAATAACAAAGCCGGAACCAGCATTGCCATTTAATAGGGATCCGTCTGTATAAACTTTTAAGTGATTAGGATAACTATCGTCAATATGTGACTTGGCCATAGCACCTAGGACGTTATTATTGACATTCTTTTTGCAAGTCAGTGTATTTATAATCAAAACCTGCCGGGATGAGTTCCCAACTAGGAATGGGACTCAGGGGATAACGTGGAGCAATGGTTTTGTGATCAATTTTTGGCATTTCAACAGGTTTGAGGAGTACGTAAGGATGGTTTTATTTGATCGTATATTTTTTTTGCGCGTTTTGGAAAATCTAAATCAGATCGCATGTTAAGTTCATCCTCATTTGAGTTCTGAACAGTAGAACATCTTAGAATGTATTTAGCACAGGCTAATTTTCGATAAGCATCCAGGGGCAAAACGCCAGCTTCATGATATGTCCCTAAAATGGAAGCGTAAAGGGGAACTCCCAGGGCTATTCTCTATATGCCTTGCAATCTGTGCTTTGTAACTTTTTTAAAAGATACTTAGGAGCTGAAAAATATACTTCCTGTGCATATGAAATCCTTGTCCTGACCAGAGAGTTTGATAAATGAATTAAAGTGCACGTATCCTGTCCCCAACTCTGGTAGCTCACAACTTTCAGAAGATTAAGAGCTTTCCTTGCTTGAGTTATGATATATTCAATATGTGTGTTCCATGA
>JADBJO010006536.1:60000-62500 GCA_016801955.1 Conus betulinus
GTGCCCGTAAGTGCCTGTTTGTGTGTGTGTGTGTGTGTGTGTGTGTGTGTGTGTGTGTGTGTGTGCATATGGAAGTTGTTTTTTTTTCAGTACAGGGGGTATGCTTGTCTACACGCACGTGTGTATGTGTGTTCTCGTGTATGACCTCAGTTTGTCTGGGATGTGTTTTTTGTACATGCAGGAGATGAAAAACACAGATACAACTACAGCACCGATTGCCGTCAGAAAATGGAAGCTGAACGTCTCAAATAGAGTGAACGATTTCAAACTTTCAGATCCTCTATTTTCATGCATATTGTAAGGAGGATAGTTGTTCTAATTTCAGTGTCACTCGTCTACATTACTGGTTCAAACCCATCAGCCTGTAATGCCTCTGCATGGTCCGTCTCTCACTCAGATTCATCTTTTTTTTTTTTCTCAAAAGGAAGTAAAACACTTTTCACCATGCTCATGATTTTTATCAAGACACCCATCACTCTGCCACTTACAGGGAAAACAGCTGTGCCTAGTTGTAGGGCGGGGTATTTTCCGAGACAATCTGCTTCAGCGGGATTCCCCTGGGCAGGAAACCATCCTCTCTGAACCAGCCAGCCTCCTCTGCATTACACTATTTACATTTGTGGCAATTGGACAGGGTAAGCTACTCTCAGTGCTCTGTGCTAAGGGAAGGCACTCGTCACCGACGGCGAAGAGACCATCGGCAGACTATTGACTTTTTGCCCTCGTTCCTTTGAGTCAAGAAGTCCTAGGGGAGGGCTGGGAACGGATGGGAAAGGACAGAGTTTTGTCAGAGCTTATTGAACCTGGAACGAGAGAAAAAAGAAACTTTTAGAAACAACGATCTCACCAGCATGAGGTTTGTGAAATGAAAAACACCCAGCCCGCCTCATCGTCGGTACACACACACACACACACACACACACACACACACACACACACACACACACACACACACACACACACACGCATGCACGCACGCTCATGAGCTTGTGAGACTGTAATGTAGTCTGTATAAAATTATTCGAATGTTCTTTGGGGGGGGGGTGAAAGGGGGAGGGGATGTTGCGCTATATAGTCTGTGGGGGTTGTAGACTCCATCGATGATTCATCGTAAAATATACTACATATTTTTCAACAATCTATTCATCATCGGTTAAGAAGTTAAGGTTAAGGTTTGAAAATAAGCGTTCCATAAAACTGATTTTGCCAAGATGATAATGACGACCCGAATTGCATATAAATGCAAAACAGGATGGGAAATACCTTTGATTTGGCACAGAAGACTTACCAGATAGTAACTCTTCGATACATAAGTTTCTTCAGAGATTGCAAACACAGGATTGTGTGAATATTGTTTTGCAGACGTGGGCAAGGTCACGAGACCTGTACTCTCTACAGTGCAGGCCTATAGGCTGTGTCAAAGATAAGTCACTGACCAAATGATCCAGCATATAGGAACGAAGAAACAGAAGAAAGAGGACACTTCGCTCAGAGAGTGCATGGGCAGAGTATTGATCAGCGAGCAGAGAAGACGATTTTGTTTGGGCGGAATGTGACACAGAGATCATTGGGGGATCGCTCAACAGAGGGCATCTTTTCAGAGATGTCAATCTGGCACCGCCTTCTATTTCCAGATGAAAGACTTTTTCTTTGTCTGTCTGTCTGTCTGTCTGTCTGTCTCTCGGTCTGTATGTATGTGTGCTGGTCCGTCTCCCCTTGATCTTGCTCGTTCACACATACGTTCATTTTACGGAACTTCTCTCTCTCTCTCTCTCTCTCTCTCTCTCTCCTCTCTCTCTCTCTCTCTCTCTCTCTTTACACACACACACAAACACACACACACACATACACAGAGAGAGACAGAGAGAGAGAGAGAAAGAAAGAGAGAGAGAGAGAGTAAGAGAGAGAGACTCAGACACAACGACATAAATGTACAGAGAGGTCGCTCGCACACGGAAACGTTAATCATCTACGGGTTCAAGGCTCACACCTACCAAAGATAACACTGTCAAGAAAATCAGAAATAACGGGTCCATCTAAGACTGCACCTACATCATCAGAGTCATCAACATGTATAGATGATACGTCCATATGACACTGTAGCTACATCATCAGAGTCATCAACACGTACAGATAATACGTCCATATGACACTGTAGCTACATCATCAGAGTCATCAACATGTACAGATAATACGTCCATATGACACTGTAGCTACATCATCAGAGTCATCAACATGTACAGATAATACGTCCATATGACACTGTACCTACATCATCAGAGTCATCAACATGTACAGATGATAGGTGCATCTATCAGTGTATATGACATGATCACACACACACACTCTCTCTCTCTCTCTCTCTCTCTCTCTCTCTCTCTCTCACACACACACACACACACACACACACACACACACACACACACACACACACACACACACACACACACACACACACACACACACACATGATGACATGATCACAGTCATCAACACGTAC
>JADBJO010006536.1:65000-67500 GCA_016801955.1 Conus betulinus
CACAAACGCGCGCGCGCACGCACACACAGCAGTTTCAGTTTCATCTAAAGGTTTCACTGCGTGCGGACTAGTCTACATACACTACACTACATCTACTGAGCTTTGAGACCACATTGAATTAATGACTGGCGCGACACGCATGCACACAGCGTGGTCAGACCTTTACCACCTTTCATGTTGCCCCACTATTATCACTGCGTGCGGACTAGTCTACATACACTACACTACATCTACTGAGCTTTGAGACCACATTGAATGTGCGTGCATGACTGAGACGAGAGAATTTAAGACGAGGATCTCGTGGCTACGACTTAGCAGATGGCATTAGCTAAACGCGCTGGTCAGACCGAGGATCTCGTGGCTACCTACCTATCATTGTCTGCCCCACTATTATCGTTGTATGTGTGTGTTTGTACGAGTGTGCAAGTGTGTGTGTGTGTGTATTTGTGTGTGCAAGTATGGCTGTGCGTGCATGTGCATGCTATGTGTGCGGTTGCTGGCTGAATGTCCATCATAAGACACTAATCACATCCAAATGTTGTAACAGGGTGGCTGTTGTTTAAATGTCCGTCGTAACGGCTACTGTCCTCCGCAAAGGATAATAGGGTGGTTATTAACTTTTCAAAGAAACTGTGTTACTTCCGCCAGACGATACAGGCAAACAGATTACAATGCATTTCGACCTCATGGGTCTTCTTCAGGCAGAAATAAGAACATTTAGGACAATGGAAACGAAGAACGAGTAACCATTTATCTTCTCATATTCGGCGCATATGTAACAGGATGCTGATTGTTGCCTAAATGTCTACCCTGACTGACAGTGGACTCATTAATGGGTAACACAGTGGTTGTTGTTGTTGTCTAAATGTCCATCCTAACTGGCAGTGGCCTCATTAATATGTAACACAGTGGTTGTTGTTGTTGTCTCTAAATGTCCATCCTAACTGGCAGTGGCCTCATTAATGGGTAACACAGAGGTTGTTGTTGTTGTCTGATTGTCCATTATAACAGACACCGTCCTCATCCCTGTATAACAGTCTTGAATGACTGTCCATTACAGCATTTAATGAGCAATGGTAACATCGCTAGCTGTGCTTGTCTCTTCAAATATCGTACGTTTTGCCAGACATCTTTTAGTTTGCATCATCTTGTGGACCGATGCGGCAGATAAACATACGCACTCTCCGATTTGCGCGCGTATTTTACCAGCGTTCTCATCATTCCCTGTGCAGAACTAAAGAAATCACAAATAACTGATATTCATCCTACACTTCTGAATGCCTTTATCTCCCCACTCACTTCACTTTTCCCTCTCTTGCCAGTGTGAAACGATCATCTTCCACCGTCGCTAACTGCTGACCAAATATGATTTGAACGTTACTGGGGCAACGTCCACCTCCCTGCCCGCTCCCACAACACGGATCCTTCAAACAAACGTCATCAGCCATCACTGTTAGTCCCCTTCCTCGAACGTGTTCGGACATTTCCGGAACCTTTCGGTTTCTGTCAGGAAGGAAGGTAACAGGGAAATCAAGAGAAAAAGGGAATGAAGACACGAGGGGGGAAGGGTGGTTGGGAGAGTCACAACAACAACAACAAAATAAAAGAGGAAACAACAGAGAAAGCAGAGCACGAAAAGCCACGAAACAGGCAGAGCGAGCAGGGTGGTTTGTTTTCTTGTTTTGTTGGTTGGTTGGTTGGTTTATTTGCTCTAACCGTACATCAAGATTCCAAGAGAAACCCTGTCCATTTCTGCAGCCTTCATCAACAAAATATTGTTATCCATTTTGAAATGGACAGACCTTTCTCATTTGCCAACTGCAAGTGATAAAGATTCGACAGTAGTTAACCCCTGACCTCCAGCTGTACCCCGCTCTTGCTCTCTCTCGTCCTCAACACGTCCTCTCTCCCTCCATCACCAGACAGCAGAGAACAGGTGACCGTCACTTGTTCAGCTGCATTCCCACTGTGATTTCAGTGAGAACTCTATCAGCGGCATTTCCACTGTGATTTCAGTGAGAATTCTATCAGCGGCATTTCCACAGTGATTTCAGTGAGAACTCTATCAGCGGCATTTCCACTGTGATTTTCAATGAGAACTCTATCAGCGGCATTTCCACTGTGATTTCAGTGAGAACTCTATCAGCGGCATTTCCACTGTGATTTCAATGAGAACTTTATCAGCGGCATTTCCACTGTGATTTCAGTGAGAACTCTATCAGCGGCATTTCCACTGTGATTTCAGTGAGAACTCTATCAGCGGCATTTCCACTGTGATTTCAATGAGAACTCTATCAGCGGCATTTCCACTGTGATTTCAGTGAGAACTCTATCAGCGGCATTTCCACTGTGATTTCAGTGAGAACTCTATCAGCTGCATTTCCACTGTGATTTCAGTGAGAACTCTATCAGCGGCATTTCCACTGTGATTTCAGTGAGAACTCTATCAGCTGCATTTCCACTGTGATTTCAGTGAGAACTCTATCAGCGGCATTTCCAC
>JADBJO010006536.1:77500-105000 GCA_016801955.1 Conus betulinus
TGAGCGACACTCTCAGAGACGTATCCATTCAGTGGATGAAACTAGTCTGTGTGGTCCAGTCTTCCCAAAACTGAGCCCGTAGCAACTCATCTCTGGGTAGGAGCCGGTCGGTGCACATGACTGATGGGAATCGAACCCACGACCTCCAAGCCAAGAGTCCGCGACGCTAACCACTTCGCCATGGCGGCTGGTTGGAATGAGATTCTGAAAGTTGTGTTTCAGCTAAGGGCGTGTGTCTGTCTTTCTCTGGCTGTCGCTGTAGCAATTTGACGAAGATGGTAGTGTAGAAGTGGGCAAGTTCAAAAATCAGGATGACATTTACAGATAGGAACAGACACGTATTAATGACGATTACAAAACTAATGAAAATGTTGTATGTGTGCGCGTGCTTGCGTGTGTTCGTGTGTGTGTGTGTGTGTGTGTGTGTGTGTGTGTGTGTGTGTGTGTGTGTGTGTGTGTGTGTGTGGGTATGTGTGTGCGAGTATGTGTGTATGTATGTATGTGTGTATGTATGTGTGTGTGTGTATGTGTGTGTGTGTGTGTGTGTGTGTGTGTGTGTGTGTGTGTGTGTGTGTATTTGTGTATGTCTGTGTGTGTGCGTGTCTGAGTGTGTGTGCGTGTGTGTGTGTGTGTGTGTGTGTGTGTGTGTGTGTGTGTGTGTGGTGTGTGTGTGTGTGTGCGTGTGTGTGCGTGCGTGCGTGTCTGTGTATGTGTCTGTGTGTGTGTCTGTGTGCGCATGCATGCATGCGCATGTATGTGTGTATGTGTGGGGGTGGGGGTGGGGGTAGGGTACGCATTCATGTATGTGTGTATCTGTCTACCTTCTCGTGTCTCTGTGAGCTGGAGGCGAAAAAAAAAAAAAACCACAATCACTCCTCCAGAAAGATGACGTGGAAATAACACGAAGGAATCGAGAAGAAGAAGACGCCAAACAAAAACAAGAAGGAAGATGAGAAAAAGGAATGCCGTTTATTAAAAGCGGACAAAATCCAAGGGACAGAAAGAATTAATAAAGCAGAGAACCCAGCATGTTCTGAATGTTCCCCTTGCACTTGCACAATGATTTGAAGACAGAAATGCCCATCCTCGTGTCCTTTATGTCCAAACAAATGGCGTCCACCCCCAAACTGGCATTTTGTTCATTTGCCTTTTTGTTGTTGTTGTTTGTTCGTCTGTTTTTTTTTTTGTTTTTGTGTATTTACAACGTCCATTGGAAGGAAGAACATCTCAGACTGATTAATTGACATCCCCCTGATCCGATTCTTCTACTTCTATTTTTTTTTAATCCTCCCACCTCCTCTATCCTTCTTTCCATCCACTGCTCCTCCTCCTCCTCCCCCCCCCCCCCCCCCCCACCCCCCTCCTCGTTGCCTCCTTTTATCCCCTTGCCCAATGGTCCTTTCTGGTCCTCTGATTTCCTGGCTCTGTTTCGGGCTCACTGCCTGCCTACGTGCCTGCCTGCTGGCCTTTCTGTGGATGCTTTTTCTCTTGTTGGGGGGGGGGGGGGGGGGGGGGGGGCTGTGTATAGATGGCGAGAGGGAGGGGGTCGTCGCCAGGATTGAGATTTTGAATGCTGGCTTTTGAGCCGAGCTGATTCTCTCTCTCTCTCTCTCTCTCTCTCTCTCTCTCTCTCTCTCTCTCTCTGCTTTGCATGCTTTGGTGTGCATGGCAAAGTGAATTATTGCATCGTTTGTTTGCTAGGGACAGTTCCTTTGTTTCTGTTCGTTATTGTGTCTTTCCTTTTTTTTTTTTTTTTTTTTTACCGCTCAGAGTCACAATAGGGGTGGATAAGCCAGCAACTGAACCAGCAGCAGGCTGCACACCAAAAGTGAATGCGCCAAGGCCTTGCTTAAGGAGTCGGGTTATTTATAGACTGGCGCCATTAGATTGTTTTGAGAATGTTTATCGTGTCTGAAAGTGGATTCACCTTCTTTTCTTTCATCTGGCCGTTAAGGTACATGCCTGGTGGTTCCGAGCTGGCAGATGAAAACGAGAAGAATGGAACTGTTTGGGCTGGTGCCAAGATAGAGTCACGGGTGAGTAAGAAGGCCTGAAATGGGACGTCGACCAAGACAGAGAGAGAGAGAGATGATGATGATGATATCTTTATTTCCAAGGGTAACAGATAAGCAGACACATGCTTTTTTTCATCCGGCCCTTGCCCCGTTAAGGGACTAAGTATGACTAGCGACTAAGAGAGAGAGAGAGAGAGAGAGAGAGAGAGGCAGACAGACAGACAGAAACAGACAGAGAGAGACAGTCAAGAATTTGAAGATTGTGAATGATGTCATCAGTGGAAAAAAAAATAAGAGAAACGATTGGTGGGGGGTTGTTCTTTTGATCAATGAGCAGTTTGATGCTGGCTCAAATGCTGGCTGACACATACGCAAGGCTTCAGAATGCTGACATGGCTTGTATGGTGATCTTGAGCAAAATCCCAGTCGTGGCGTGTGGCCACCAATGGCAAATTTTCTCTGACAGCGCGCACGGGTGTCTCACTCTTTCCTCTGTGGGCGGGATTACACGTTCTAGTTATAGACACCCGAGCCGCCGGATCGGAAATTGTAGCTTTAGGTCCATGTTGAGTTGTGGGAATCATGGGGGGGGGGGGGGGGGGGGGAGAATGCGGGATGGTCGGGGCATGATGATAAGCCGTGCATTGATTTGTTCCATTCTTGGTAGGTGTTAGCCAGTGTCCAGAGTACCTGCGGATGCTTTACCTGTCCATTCCTCTACGTTGTCACAGTAAGCACGAAAGACTAGACACGAAAAGTAATCTAAGGGAGGCAACTGCATGTAATATCATTACTCAATGTCGTCCCCGAATACGGGTTACTTCCCTTGTTTGTGCAGCGGCGCAGGCGCTCGTGATGATGGGGGGGGGGGGGGGGGGGGGGGGGGGAGGACGGAATTGGGGACAGAAGTGTGTGTGGGGAAGGGGGGGGGGGGGGGGGGGGGGCAAGGGAAACAGCATATTTCTCAGGGGGCTGTTGATCCAAAATGATGAACAAATGGCATATTTCGGGACCGATACTATCGAGCCGAGGTGTAGAGCGGTTCATGTGAACCACAACAGCACGGCATGTCACATTTAGTTCGATTAATTTGGAGTTACCGTGTTGTGGGATTTGATAGAGATTAACTTGGTGCCATTATTCCAAGTAATACCTCTCTCTCTCTCTCTCTCTCTCTCTCTCTCTCTCTCTGATGGTTTATACGGTAAACTATGTCAGTGAATGTATCAGTCATGTTTGACGCCTCAGTTACTGTTTCTTTTTTCAGTGTCTTGAGTTTTACTTTTCAATGGTTCAGGTTTTACAGTATTTAAACAATGTAGTGGCTATCCAAATAGACGGATGATAGGAATCAACTTAAATTTGTAGCAATAATATGTTCTTCCTTGTGCCTCAGTGCATAAAAAAATATAGGCCTACATAGCTACACCCCGAGTGACTCTGATTTCCTCACTACACAAATGTCGGCACCATACGTCGATTGACTAGTTAACCTTTAAATGCTTTGATATATATTTATCTCTAAGTAATTCGTAAGCTTCACGTCGAAAGAAAAAATGTAGCTCATCTTCACTATTGTTACAAAATGGGCACTGCATATCCTCAGAATCATTTTTTCCTGTAGCGTCTATTTATCTTTAAACCATTTATTCCCAATCTGAATCCGGCGAATGCTGATCTAAATTTGTTAATAGTTATTATTGATAAGTATTGTTCGTGGTGTGGAAGTAATTTGAAAGAGCAATAGAATTTAAATATGTCAGTATCCTTAATCTTGGATTCCCATGTCTGTTGAAAACAGTCTATCATTCTTTGTTTGAATATTCTCAAGAACATTTTATAATCTCCAATCATTCCATTTATATATACCTCCAAGAAACCATATCTGTCTAAATATGCTTTAATAGGCGACACCCAGTTATCAGCTTTTGACTGTCTTTCTGCTTCAGATTTTAGAGCTGAATTAAGCTGCATCAAATATGCTTGCTTGGTGTGGTAAACGTGTTACGTGCGTTTTCTGCAGAGATAACCAGCATCGAAGACTAAAGATAGCACTATCTATATACAAAGGGTATCTTCCGGTCTCACCATATGCCATTGTGTTCGGAGTCCTGAAGTTTACACCTAAAATCTTTTTAATGTGAAAATAGATTACAGATTCGATTACTTTCAGTTGAGTGACATCCCAGATTTCTGAAGCATACAACAGCATTGGTCTGACCTGTGCTTCAAACAACTTGAAAACATTGTCATATTTATTCCTCCTAAACTCCACATTGTTTTAAGAATACCAACGACTTTTGCTTTTACCTTCCGAACTATCTTCTTCTTCTACAATACATTCAACTGATAATTTGGTTTGTAAAGTGAAGCCTAAGTACCTACAACTATTCACAATCGGTATCTTATTTCCTTTATAAAACCATTTTTCTAAACTTAAGATAAACTCCTTTCTAAATACCACAACTTTAGTTTTCCCTAAATTCACCTTTAGTCCTAGTTTATCTGATGCGTTGGCTAAGTTATTCAACTGATTTTATAATGCGACAGGGGTAGTAGATATGAGTACAATATCGTCAGCAAACAACAAGAGAAAGATTTCTTTTACACCAGGTAAAATCTGGAATCTATGTCTCCCTTTTCCTGTTACCTCTTCAGCGACATCAGATATTAATGAAGAAAAGATCAGGGGAGACAAATCTTGTTTCAACCCGCCTGACACTCGAAGAAATCGGACATAGTTGCGCCCCATCTTACACATGCCTGAACGGAAGAGCACATACTACGTAACATGCGAATCCTTCTTAGCGTTTTCCAAAGACTATCTCTGTTAACTGAATCAAACGCTTTCATATAATCTATAAAGGCAACTTATAATTTACCTTTCCATCTGTTTGATGTTTAACTACTCTTTATCATTGATATTAAAGCGAAAATATGATCGACAGTGGAATGATTTTTACGAAATCCTGCCTGTTCTTCACAGATTTTTTTCTTCCTTTTCAGCCCATTTATAGAGGCGCGAGTTCAGAATGCTTGTGAAAACATTAATGGTTATACTTAATAGAGATATGCCGCGATAATTATCCGGAACTGCAGGGTCACCTTTCTTGAAGAGAGGGATTATAATTGATCGTGTCCAGTCCTCGGGGAAACAGCCAGCGTCGTATAATTTATTAGATAATTTTATTTAAAAAAAAAAAAAGGAATGACTAAACATTCTACTGCTTTAAGAAATTCAGGAAATATTTCGTCGACGCCAGTGCTTTTTCCAGATTTTAATTTTCGAATGGCTCTTTGAACTTCAGCTGTTGTAGTTGGTTCATCCAGTTCAGATACAAACATCTCACCTCCCTTTCCTTTACGCTTGCAAAATACGTCTTTTTCTTATATTTAAGCATGTTATTGTAATATGATCGTTTTTGCCCAGAATGTAGTTTTGTGCTCCTCTTTTTTCGTGCGTTAAAATCAAACCTAGCGCTCTCCTAGCTTCACATTTTTTTGCGAGTAACACTCTTGATCACACCACTTGCTTCTGCGCTTCAAGCTTTTCCCTCCAACCCTCATCGTGTGTCGCATGCAGTCCGTCACCAGCTTGATGCAAAAGTGCAGTGAACTTCGCTTGCGCCGATTCAACGTCGCTGTCTACTAAACGCATTGCCTCTTCAAGAATATTCACCGATTCTTCTGATGTTATGTGTGCACGGTAAACATTTTTTTCGTTGGGTCCCATTTTAATTTATACACAGAGAGAGAGAGAGAGAGAGAGAGAGAGAGAGAGAGAGAGGAGAGAGAGAGAGAGAGAGAGAGAGGAGAGAGAGAAGAGAAGAGAAGGGTGGGACAACCAATGATTTTACACACCATAAGTAAAATCACTGTGGTGACCGAGTAGACTCATGTAGAAAGGTGAGTTGTTTATTTAGTAACAGAAGAACATTTTGAAACCGGGGGATTTTTTCCCAAGTAAATCAACATCCGAAAACAGCAACATATTTCTAACGATCTTCTCACTGGAGCACACTGTCATTCTTTTATTGAGCACGCCTTTGACGTATTGGGCGCGGCTGTCAACTAAGTCATTTCAAAACTGACCTGAAAACTGAAGTTTTGATGCCCTGTACAAGCCGAACATTTCACTGAAACATAACATCTATCCACTACTCGTGATATTAGACAGAAAAAAGTGAATGTGTACGGAAGTAATCGCGAGCGTGCACGTATGTGTGTGTATGTGTATATATATGGGTGCGCGAGCACGAAAATGTGTGCGTGCGTGCGTGTGTGTGTGTGTGTGTGTGTGTGGATGTCGTTGAAGTTTTTCAACTCGGAGAAAAAAAAAAAAGAGCAGTCAGAATAGTCAACATGGATCATTTTCAACAATACCGCATACTCGGTCTGCTAAGCGTGTCCTCGTGGATCTAGAAACGTCCAGGATAACGAGGAAGCTGTCGTGTTTAATCCGATGCTTTTACCCAAAACAGCCAAGCTGACGAGAAACGAACAGTCCGCAGGCTAATAACTCACACTGCGGTTTGGCTCTCAGGCTGGCAGCTCAGAATGACCGTTATTAATCTGTCCTTTTCCAGAACAAAGGGGGGGGGGGGCACAACCAATATCCGCCCCTGCACCGGCGCGAAGACGATAGGGATTACCAGCTGAAGCGACACAAATTGAAAAAAGCACTTCCTAAGCTGATCTGCCGTCTGATGGTTGTCCTGTTATTATCATTATTCGTTGTTATCATTTTCATCATCGTCAATATCGAAATAATCAAACCATTCTTGTTATTATCGTTATTATCATTATCATTGTTGTTATTGCAGTTATCATTATTGATGGTGGTGGTGGTGTCGTTACTTTTCTTACTTCGATGGAATGCCGTCACAGTTCCTGACTCAGTGGAGAGCTTCTTCCCAGACTTTCCACCCGATTTGATTTATACTGATCAATCAATGGTCTGTCCGTCTGCCTGTACATTCAGGGAAGACTGGGGATGATTACCGTCTTTTTTTTCCCGCTCCTTTTCATTCTGACTCTTATGCTTAAGCCACACATAAATCACTTTCAAGTTTCCTCTGAAACAATCACAAAACATTTTTTAATGTTTAAGTTACAAAAAAAAAAAAGAATTCTTTCAGAGGAAAGTTCAAAATAATTTAGTTCTTGTCCCAGCAAAATACCCCCCCCCTCCCCCCCAAACAGGCCCACCCACATACCAGTCTTCATCAACACCCCTCCCCTAATAGGCCCACCCACGTACCGCACTTCATCAACCCCCACTGTCCCAACAGGCCCACCCACGTACCCCACTTCATCACCCCCACCCCCTCTCCTAATAGGCCTACCCATGTACCGCACTCATCATCAACCCCCCTCCCCTAATAGGCCTACCCACATACCGCACTTCATCACCCCCCCCCCCCCCCACCCTTCCCCTAATAGGCCTACCCACGTACAGCACTTCATCAACCCCCACTGTCCCAATAGGCCCACCCACGTACCGCTTTTCATCAACCCCCACTGTCCCAAAAGGCCCACCTACATACTGCACTTCATCAACCCCCCCCCCCCCCCCCCTCCCAATAGGCCCACCTACGTACCACACTTCATCATCCTCCACTGTCCCAATAGGTCCACCCACGTACCGCTTTTCATCAACCCCCACTGTCCCAAAAGGCCCACCCACGTACCGCTTTTCATCAACCCCCACTATCCCAAAAGGCCCACCTACATACTGCACTTCATCAACCCCCCCCCCCCCCCCTCCCAATAGGCCCACCCACGTACCACACTTCATCCTCCTCCACTGTCCCAATAGGCCCCACCCACGTATCACACATCATCAACCCCCACTGCCCCAATAGACCACACCCACGTACCACACTTTATCAACCCTCACTGTCCCAAAAGACCCACCCACGTACCGCACTTTCATCCACCCCACTGTCCCAATAGGCCCACCCATGTACCATACTTCATCAACCTCCACTGTCCCACTAGACCCACCCACGTACCACACTTCATCAATCCCCACTCCACAATAGGCCCACCCACGTACCACGCTTCATCATCCCCACTGTCCCAATAGGCCCACCCGAGTACCACACTTCATCATCCCCACTGTCCCAATAGGCCCACCCGAGTACCACACTTCATCAATCCCCACTGTCCCAATAAGCCCACCCACGTACCGCACTTCATCAATCCCCACTGTCCCAATAAGCCCACCCACGTACCGCACTTCATCAATCCCCACTGTCCCAATAAGCCCACCCACGTACCGCACTTCATCAATCCCCACTGTCCCAATAAGCCCACCCACGTACCGCACTTCATCAATCCCCACTGTCCCAATAAGCCCACCCACGTACCGCACTTCATCAATCCCCACTGTCCCAATAAGCCCACCCACGTACCACACTTCATCAACTCCCACTGTCCCAATAAGGCCACCCATGTTACGCTAGTCATCCACACCCTCTGCCCCAAATACGCCCGTCCACGTCACACCCTTCACACGCAGCCCCCAACCCCACTCCCTTCTTCCCAGTAACCCCCCCCCCCCCCACCACCACCACCACGTCACGCCCCGAAATTGCCCCATTCCCCCTCCCCCTGTACCCCAACCTATATCATGAACTGAAATGCGCCCCCCCCCCCCCCCCCCCCCATGCGAGGTTCCAAAATCTGCATTCCCTGTCCTCCACCACCATCACATTCTGCATCCGCACCCCCTGCATCCCCCACCAATGTTGCGCCCCTCCATCCCCGAACCCATGCCACGCCCCACATCCTCATCCATGTAGCACCCGTGCATTCACGATGCTGTACTCGTGGCATATCCTGCATCCCATCCCCCTACCGCCACCCTTTATACCCTGCATTTACTCACCCCTACCAGCTTCTCACGTATGCTCTTACATGTCGCGCCCCACGTACGAGTCTCTCCTCCTCCACCACCACCACCCACCCCATCCCCCACGTCCCCTGCTCCCCCCACCAATGTAACGCCCTGCATCCACGATCCCTGTGCCCACATACGCCAACCCTTCTCGTCCTGTACCCGCACCCCTTCAGCCCCAATAAACCCACCATGTGACTCCATTCATCTGCCCCCCACTCCTATCCCCGCCTGCTTCAGTACGCCTACCCACGCCCTCCATCTACACCCTGTCCGCCCTAATCAGCCTATCCATATCACGCCCTCCATCTCCACTCTGTCCGCCCTAATCAGCCTATCCATATCACGCCCTCCATCTCCACTCTGTCCGCCCTAATCAGCCTATCCATGTCACGCCCTCCATCTCCACTCTGTCCGCCCTAATCTGCCTATCCATATCACGCCGTCCATCTCCACTCTGTCCGCCCTAATCAGCCTATCCATATCACGCCCTCCATCTCCACTCTGTCTGCCCTAATCAGCATATCCATGTCACGCCCTCCATCTCCACTCTGTCCGCCCTAATCAGCCTATCCATGTCACGCCCTCCATCTCCACTCTCTGTCCGCCCTAATCAGCCTATCCATGTCACGCCCTCCATCTCCACTCTGTCCGCCCTAATCAGCCTATCCATATCACGCCCTCCATCTCCACTCTGTCCGCCCTAATCAGCCTATCCATGTCACGCCCTCATCTGCACCCTGTCCACCCTAATCAGCCTATCCATATCACGCCCTCCATCTCCACTCTGTCCGCCGTAATCGGCCTATCCATGTCACGCCTTTCATCGAGACTCTTACCCTTCATCTGCACCCTGTCCGCCCTAATCAGCCTATCCATGTCACGCCCTCCATCTCCACTGTCCGCCCTAATCACCCTATTCATGTCACGCCCCCATCTGCACCCTGTCCACCCTAATCAGCCTATCCATGTCACGCCCTCCATCTGCACCCTATCCATCCTAATTGGCCTATCCATGTCACGCCCAGCATCTGCACCCTGTCCACCCTAACCAGCCTATCCATGTCACGCCCTCCATCTGCACCCTGTCCACCCTAATCAGCCTATCCATGTCACAACCTTCATCTGCACCTGTCCGCCCCAATCAGCCTATCCATGTCGCAAACCTTCATCTGCACCCTGTCCGCCCCAATCAGCCTATCCATGTCACGCCCTTCATCTGCTCTCCCTCTGCCCCAGTACAGCCACAATTTCACACCTTTCAACCACGTACCCTCCGCCCCTGTACAACCGTCATGTCACGCCCTTTACCTGTCCCCTCCGCCCCAGTATCCACACCATGTCATGCCCTTCATCCGCTCCCTCTGCCCCAACGGGGCACCCCACGTCCCGCCCCTTCATCCGCTCCCTCTGCCCCAACGGGGCACCCCACGTCCCGCCCTTCATCCGCTCCCTCTGACCCAACGGGGCACCCCACGTCCCGCCCTTCATCCGCTCCCTCTGCCCCAACGGGGCACCCCACGTCCCGCCCTTCATCCATGTCCCCCTCGGTCCATTAACCCCTCTCTGCTTCAATACGCCCACTCGGGTCACGTCCAGTATCCCCGCCCACACCTGCCCCAATAAGCTCAGCCCTCACATCCCACATCGACGGCCCGTGTACGCCCACCCTGTCACGTCCAGAATTCTTCGCTCTGTTCCCCTGCTCATGCCTTGCCCTGAAATCCGCGCGCTCCCTATACCTTCACCCATGTCAAGCCCTGAAAACTCTGCACCCTGTATGCCTACCCATAACACGCCTTCCCTACCCAATCCCCACCTATAGCATGCTCTAAAATCCGCATACCCCTACCCCCCGTGCCCCACGCAGGTCAGGCGCGGAAATCCGCACCTCTCATATTTCCACTCATGAATTCTACGCGCCCCTCTCTCCCACCCTCCCCCTCCCCTCCTCACCCCCGAACCCCGACCTGTCATGATCACGTCCTGCGTTTGTTGAAAAAGGCGCTTTCGCCGAAGTATTCATAAGTCTTGTGGTGTCCTTTTTAAGTAAAATAACGTCACTTTACACTTGTGTGCTTGTTTGTTTGTTGCATGTTCCAGTGACGTTGCCGTCTGTTTCATCTTTCAGCGCATCCTACCACCACCCATGCCAAGCTCTGAAATCGGCGCTCCCTGTATTCCCCACCCACCTCACACACTGCATTCGCACCACCATGTACCCTCACCCATGTTACGCCTTACATCTTCATTCCCTCCCCTCTCCCTCCCCCTCCCCACCCCCAATGTCCCCGAAAACCGTGCTCCCCGTGTCCCTCTACCCATCGTACGCCCTACGTCTGCACCTCCTCCCCGTCACCCCGTCCACGTCACGCCCAGCGACCGCGACGACCGCCATACCCCTACCTGTGTTAACAATACGCTGTATATCCCGTTCTCTACACCTACAATCACGTTGTACGCTGCATCCCCGACCCCTTACCCATGGTGTACCTTGCGTTCGCATCCCTCAGTCCCCCACGCCTCCTACCTTCTGTTCACTTTTCCCCTTCCCTCTTCCACATTCGCCCATCCTCGTCACCAGTATCCGCTTTCCGTGTACCCCCCACCCTCGTCACCAGTATCCGCTTTCCGTGTACCCCTCACCCTCGTCACCAGTATCCGCTTTCCGTGTACCCCTCACCCTCGTCACCAGTATCCGCTTTCCGTGTACCCCCCACCCTCGTCGCTACAGTATCCACTTTCCGTGTACCCCTCATCCTCGTCACCAGTATCCGCTTTCCGTGTACCCCTCACCCTCGTCACCAGTATCCGCTTTCCGTGTACCCCTCATCCTCGTCACCAGTATCCGCTTTCCGTGTACCCCCCACCCTCGTCACCAGTATCCGCTTTCCGTGTACCCCTCATCCTCGTCACCAGTATCCGCTTTCCGTGTACCCCTCACCCTCGTCACCAGTATCCGCTTTCCGTGTACCCCTCATCCTCGTCACCAGTATCCGCTTTCCGTGTACCCCCCACCCTCGTCACCAGTATCCGCTTTCCGTGTACCCCTCATCCTCGTCACCAGTATCCGCTTTCCGTGTACCCCTCACCCTCGTCACCAGTATCCGCTTTCCGTGTACCCCTCATCCTCGTCACCAGTATCCGCTTTCCGTGTACCCCCCACCCTCGTCACCAGTATCCGCTTTCCGTGTACCCCTCATCCTCGTCACCAGTATCCGCTTTCCGTGTACCCCTCACCCTCGTCACCAGTATCCGCTTTCCGTGTACCCCTCACCCTCGTCACCAGTATCCGCTTTCCGTGTACCCCCCACCCTCGTCACTATCAGCATCCACTTTCCGTTTACCCCCCACCATTGTCACTACCTGTATCCGCTTTCCGTGTACCCCTCATCCTCGTCACTACCAGTATCCGCTTTCCGTGTACCCCTCATCCTCGTCACTACCAGTATCCGCTTTCCGTGTACCCCCCACCCTCGTCACTACCAGTATCCGCTTTCCGTTTACCCCCCACCATTGTCACTACCTGTATCCGCTTTCCGTGTACCCCTCATCCTCGTCACTACCAGTATCCGCTTTCCGTGTACCCCCCACCCTCGTCACCAGCATCCGCTTTCCGTGTACCCCTCACCCTCGTCACCAGTATCCGCTTTCCGTGTACCCCTCACCCTCGTCACCAGTATCCACTTTCCGTTTACCCCCCCCCCACCATCCGCTGTCGTGTACCCCTCATCCCTGTACCAGTATCCGCTTTCCGTGTACCCCCTCATCCTCGTCACTACCAGTATCCGCTTTCCGTGTACCCCTCACCCTCGTCACTATCAGCATCCGCTTTCCGTGTACCCCTCATCCTCGTCACTATCAGCATCCGCTTTCCGTGTACCCCCCATCCTCGTCTATCAGCATCCGCTTTCCGCATCCGCTTTCCGTGTACCCCTCATCCTCGTCACTACCAGCATCCGCTTTCCGTGTACCCCTCACCCTCGTCACTACAGCATCCGCTTTCCGTGTACCCCCTCACCCTCGTCACTACCAGTATCCGCTTTCCGTGTACCCCTCACCCTCGTCACACCAGTATCCGCTTTCCGTGTCACCCTCGTCACCAGTATCCGCTTTCCCGCTTTCCGTGTACCCCCCACCCTCACCGTATCCGCTTTCCGTGTACCCCCCACCCTCGTCCAGTATCCGCTTTCCGTGTACCCCCCACCCTCGTCACCAGTATCCGCTTTCCGTGTACCCCCCCCTCGTCACCCTCGTCCGTGTACCAGTATCCGCTTTCCGTGTACCCCTCACCCTCGTCACCAGTATCCGCTTTCCGTGTACCCCCCACCCTCGTCACCAGTATCCGCTTTCCGTGTACCCCCCACAGTATCCTCCGTGTACCCACTCACCCTCGTCACCAGTATCCGCTTTCCGTGTACCCCCCACCTCGTCACCGTGTTACCCCCCACGCTTGTACTTTACCCCCACACCTCGTCACCAGTATCCGCTTTCCGTGTACCCCCCACCATTGTCACTACCAGTATCCGCTTTCCGTGTACCCCCCACCCTCGTCACTACCAGTATCCGCTTTCCGTGTACCCCCCACCATTGTCACCAGTATCCGCTTTCCGTGTACCCTACCTGTATCCGCTTTCCGTGTACCCCCTCACCCTCCCTGTATCCGCTTTCCGTGTACCCCTCACCCTCGTCACCTGTATCCGCTTTCCGTGTACCCCTCACCCTCGTCACATCCCTTTCCGTCACCCTCGTCACCAGTATCCGCTTTCCGTGTACCCCCACCCTCGTCACCAGTATCCGCTTTTCCGTGTACCCCCCACCCTCGTCACTACCAGTATCCGCTTTCCGTGTTACCCTCGTCACCAGTATCCGTCCGTGTACCACCCTCGTATCCGCTTTCCGTGTACCCCTACCCTCCACCAGTATCCCTTTCCGTGTACCCCCCACCCTCGTCACTACCTGTATCCGCTTTCCGTGTACCCCCCACCCTCGTCACTACCTGTATCCGCTTTCCGTGTACCCCCCACCCTCGTCACTACCTGTATCCACTTTCCGTGTACCCCCCACCCCTCGTCACTACCAGTATCCACTTTCCGTGTACCCCCCACCCTCGTCGCTACCAGTATCCACTTTCCGTGTACCCCCCACCCTCGTCGCTACCAGTATCCACTTTCCGTGTACCCCCCACCCTCGTCGCTACCAGTATCCACTTTCCGTGTACCCCCCACCCTCGTCACTACCAGTATCCACTTTCCGTGTACCCCCCACCCTCGTCGCTACCAGTATCCACTTTCCGTGTACCCCCCACCCTCGTCGCTACCAGTATCCACCTTTCCGTGTACCCCCCACCTCGTCGTACCAGTATCCCTTTCCGTGTATCCCTCGTCGCTACCAGTATCTGCTTTCCGTGTACCCCTCACCCTCGTCACCAGTATCCCGCTTTCCGTGTACCCCTCACCCTCTCGTCACTACCAGTATCTGCTTTCCGTGTACCCCCCACCCTCGTCACTACCTGCATCCGCTTTCCGTGTACCCCTCACCCATGTCACGCCCTGCATCTGTGCCTCACCGTACGCCTGCCGACTAAACGAATGAATGACTGAACGACCGATTAACCGAATAACTGATCGACCGATTAACCGACTGGACGAATGAATGACTGAACGACCGATTAACCGACCGGACGAATGAATGACTGAACGACCGATTAACCGAATAACTGATCGACCGATTAACCGACTGGACGAATGAATGACTGAACGACCGATTAACCGACCGGACGAATGAATGACTAAACGACCTATTAACCGAATAACTGATCGACCGATTAACCGACTGGACGAATAATGACTGAACGACCGATTAACCGACCGGACGAATGAATGACTGAACGACCGATTAACCGAATAACTGAACGACCGATTAACCGACTGGACGAATGATGACTGAACGACCGATTAACCGACCGGACGAATGAATGACTGAACGACCGATTAACCGAATAACTGAACGACCGATTAACCGACTGGACGAATGAATGACTGAACGACCGATTAACCGACTGGACGAATGAATGACTGAACGACCGATTAACCGACTGGACGAATGAATGACTGAACGACCGATTAACCGAATAACTGAACGACCGATTAACTGACTGGACGAATGAATGACTGAACGACCGATTAACCCGACTGGACGAATGAATGACTGAACGACCGATTAACCGACTGGACGGATGAATGACTGAACGACCGATTACCGACTTCACGATGAATGACTGAACGACCGATTAACCGACCGGACGAATGAATGACTGAACGACCGATTAACCGACTTCACGAATGACTGACTGAACGACCGATTAACCGACTTCACGAATGAATGACTGAACGACCAATTAACCGACTTCACGAATGAATGACTGAACGACCGATTACCGACCGACTTCAGAATGAATAACTGAACGACTGACTGACCGACTTCACGAATGACTGACTGAACAACCGACTGACTGAATAAATAAGTGATAGGCCGATTGACTGACTGAACGAATTAAACAGCTGAGAGACCGACTCACTGATGAACGACCGACTGACCAACTCAATGAATTAATGAGTGAACGATCGACCGACCGACTGAATGACTGAACGGTCGACTGACTGACTGAACAAATGAATGACTGACTGTCCGACTGAAAGAATGAATCACTAAATGACCGGCCAACCGACTGAACGTATGAATGAGTGAACGACCGACTGACCGACTCAACGAATGAATGACTGAACGACCGACTGACCGACTTGCACAATGAATGACTTAGCGACCGATGATCGACTGAACGAATGAATGACTGAACGACCGACTGACCTACTTACACGAACGAATTACTGAACGACTGACTTAACGAATGAATGATTGGACGATCGATTGAACGAATGAATAAGCGAACGACCGACTGACCGATTGAATGTCCGAACAACCGGTTAACCGATTGAACGGCCGACTGACCGACTGAACGAATGAATGACTGAACGGCCGACTGACCGACTAAATGAAATGAGTGAATGACCGACTGAACAAATAAACAATTGAACGACTGACCGACTGACTGAACAAATGTATGACTAGCAACCGAATAACTGACTGACCGATTAAACGACAAATGAGCGATCGGCCGGCCAAATCGACGAACGAATGACTGAACGACCGACTGACCGAAGGAATGTCTGAACGATCAATTTACCGACTGAACGAATGAATGAACGAATGTCCGACCGATCGAGCAAACACGCGAAAAAAAAAAGCAAACAAACAAATACTACGAACGAACGAACAAACGATTCTACGAAAGGGAAGGAAGAAAGAAAGAAAAAGAAACGAAAAAAAAGTTACAAATAATGTACCAAAGAATAAAAAGAACATCAAAGATTGATAAAACAAACTCGTTTAAAACATAGCGGGGGTGGATAGGGAGAGTTGGGGTAGAGTTAAGAAAAATAAACCTGTTGTTGCAACTCTACGTGCCATTAATTTTAATGCAAAGCAATTGAAACACAGAAAGCCTAAAACTTTCCATTTCAAATACTGCGATTACCACATCACGGGGCATACACACCGCAAAACATTGCTTAGAGGTAAAATAAATGAATGCCTAAATGATTGAATCAATCATTCAATCAGTCGAGAAATGAACACAGTAATCAAATTATAAATCAGTTGGTTACTAATTAACTACTAAACTAGATAAACAAAATAATAGATAAATGAAGGAATGAATTCTCTCTCTCTCTCTCTCTCTCTCTCTCTCTCTCTCTCTCTCTCTCTCTCTCTCTCTCTACTTTAAACCCAAGCTTGATCGTATTTCATTACATAATCGAAGCCATCTATTTAACGAACATTTTAATTTAGTTATATTTTACATTTCTGTCATTATTTTTTTTTCTCAAATGTGCAAGTTTGATAAACGTTTTCTTCTAATGGATAATCTCTCTCTCTCTCTCTCTCTCTCTCTCTCTCTCTCACACACACACACACACACACACACACACACACACACACACACACACACACACACACACACACACACACACACACACACACACACAACGTTACTTTTCAGCTTATTGTTTTCTTGAAGAGAAGTCTTTCTTAGTATGGATTTGAACTATTTGAATTAGACAGTGGAATTTAGAGAAGTGTTCATTGCCGACATTAATGATTTACCGAATATGTGTGTGTGTGTGTGTGTGTGTGTGTGTGTGTGTGTGTGTGTGTGTGTGTGTGTGTGTGTGGTGGTATATGTACATGTATATGAGCGCATGTGCGTGTATCCATGCAGTTATTTGAATGAGATGGCTGATCAGTTATAACTGATTACAAGCAAAAACCCTTTAAATGAAATAAACTATAAAATAAAAATAAAAAAATAAAAAAGGCACAAAGTAACAAACTGAAAAGAAAACAGAACTTGATTAATGGGGAAAAAAGTAAATAATACGTGAAGTACAGAAATTATGTTTAAATATATGTTGAAAATAACTTTCGATTTCTTTATTTTATTCCGTCTGTCTGTCTGTCTGTCTGTCTGTCTCCGTCTCTCTCTCTCTCTCTCTCTCTCTCTCTCTCTCTCTCTCTCTCTCTCTCTCCCCCCCCCCCCCTCTCTCATTTGTCTCTTTCAGCCACCGGAAATTTTGTTAAAAATCATTCTACTGTAAAATCTCTGATCCGATGAAAAAATTAATCACTTTCAGAAATTCAAAGATCACATCAGGTGGGACATCTCTGAACAAGGTTTTCATGGAGTCTGCTGTAAAACATGTATGTCTCATATCATGCAAATCCAAAAACTCTCAAAGAACACGTTGCGCTGTGAGTGATATGCACCGCGGAGCTCCTTCACTCTTCAAAAGGTACTAGCAAGTTGAAAACGAATGGCCGTTTCTTCTTTGCGACCACCAAAGGTAGTTTGGACAGATCTGGAAAAAATTGTTATCCATCTGTGTATTCCAGAACGGGCGAGGTGAAAGGTGGAGTTTACTGAGTTATGTTCAAACATGCCACCTTGTCTAATGGGCTTATTTGATGAACGGACAATAAAATATTCGTCATTGTCATTCTCAGCTTCTCTCTCTCTCTCTCTCTCTCTCTGAGAGAGAGAGTAAGCGAGAGAGTAAGACCTGATGATGTTGATGGTGAGGAGGAGGAGGAGAAGGAGCGGGAACGAAACTGAGAAGACACCTCGAGAATGATGAATGATGGACGAGATGGCATGAACAAAACATGAAAAGGAGGATGAATGAACCGGAACGGATGTGCAAAACGTAAACCGATGAACGGTAGATTGAAGGAAAAAGAGAAGAACGTGGTAATGAATGATGACGCTCGAGAGGGAGATGACGACAACGACTGGAGAAGAATAAATGATAGACCGGAAGGGAAGAAGACAACGCCAGAACGATAAATGAATGATGAGCCTAGGGACAAAAAAGAAAAGATCGTGAGACTGATGACTGACTGACTGAACTCGAGAGATTGATTAACGGCAGAATTTAGAAGCATGACAAATGACGGACGGAATGAGAACAGGACAACGTGGTGACTGTGAATAGCAGACGGGATAGAAAAGGAAAAGGCAAGTTTTCGTCACGTCTTCAGATGGATTCCCCCGTCTCCTCGACAAAGGTGGCAGTACGTCGCAGGTCCTCCACTCCTCCGTAGAGCTTCCGGGCCACTGGTATTGGGTCGGCCAGGTTTTCTCTCGGAGCGCTTGGGGGAGCGGCAGGACTGCAGCAGATGTTGTCTGGCTGCCTGTTTTGCAGGGGCTCTGTGTTGCCAATGCGGAGTTTTAACGCAAGTATACGGGTCAACACAAGTTAAGGGCCGGCTTAAGATTTCAGTAGTTTTTACAAACTGTTATTTTACACCAAGACAACAATGGACAGAAAGGCGCAACTTGAGCACGTGCCCAAACCTGCTTTACACCCATTGCAAGTCAGCAGCAACACTGTTGTCAGGGGCGCTCAAAATGTTACAAATTCACGAGAAATTGACAGAAATTTGGTTGCTTCTTGCTGAAGAAGCAGAGCTGCTGCAGATTTCTGGCAAAGTGTACTTGCACAGTCATGGTCGTGGTAAACACTGCTCTGCAAAAGTTCAACGCAAATGTGTTTTTTTTAAGGGACGAAACCTGGGCTCTCAATAAGCATGCCACCAAGACAACGACTTCAACACTCGATCGCGGGCGGGCACTGGGATGGCTCCAGGACAGCGTTTCCGGTCGGGAAGTGGCCAGACGACCGGGAGTGAGCCACTCTGTCATCCAGCGCTCAACCAACGCTTTCAAGCCACTGGAAGGGCTGAAGATCGCCCCCGCTCTGGACGCCCAAGAGCAACGACTCGGCGACACGATCTGTATCTCCAGCTGTCGGCGCTTCGAGACAGATTCATCTCTGCCAGGACGTTGAGAAGTAACCTGCGGACAGCAGCTAACGTCCTCATCAGCTCTCAGACCGTTCGACGTCGCTTGCATGAAGCTGACGTCCACTCAAGGGCAGCTGCAGTGCTTCCGCCTCTCACACAACGTCATTGCCAGGCTCGTATGGCGTTCTGCCGCCATCAGCGATGGAACAGACAGCAGTGGGGCAGGGTGCTCTTCACGGACGAGTTACGCTTTACTCTGTCCACCTGTGATGCTCGCAGGCGCGTGTGGCGACGGGTGGGGAAGCGGTTTGTGGACGCCTGCGTTCAGGAGCACGATCGCTACGGAGGCGGATCCGTGATGGTGTGGGGCGGCTTCCATCTTCACGGCAGAACCCCTCTGCACCTTGTTAGAGGTAATCTCACCGGATACAGGTACAGAGAAGAGATTGTGAGGCCTATCATCATCCCCACCCTCCAGGCCATGGGACCAGGCTCCATTCTTCAAGATGACAACGCCACTCCTCATCGCGCTCTGGTGGTCAGGGACCTCCTGGAGCGTCAGCATGATTGTCCGTATGGACTGGCCAGCCCGATCCCCGGACTTGGCACCCATCGAAAACCTCGGGGCATCCTCGGATGCCAAGTCATGGACAACCATCCTGCGCCTGTTGATGTTGCTCAGCTGTTCCAGTTCCTGCAGCAGGAGTGGCTCGCAATACCTCATCAGGTGCTGCAGAACCACGTCCACTCCATGCGGCGACGGCTGACGGAATGTCTGGCAGCAAGTGGTAGTCACACCAGCTACTGAACATGAACAAACTGATTGACATTTCTTGCAACTTTTCGAAAGGGGGGATGGGGTCATTCTGATGTCTGTCAAGGTGATGAAATGTGTCGTGTTGGTGTTTTTTTTTCAGCTGAGTCGGAGGATGAAATGTCAAATTAAATTATCCTATCAGATGGATGTTTTCTTTTGTTGTTTGCTCTTGAGAGAGGATTGTTCTTCTGGCCCTTAACTTGTGTTGACCAGTGTATGATGAATGAGGAGGAGAAATTAGGAGCAGAAATGTGATGAAAATGAAAGACGGACGGAATGAGGAGTGACAAGCATGCTCATGGGGAATGTCAGACGGGATGAAAAAGAGAGCGAGCGTGACAACACCTGGATAACAAAGGATGAAAAAGAGCGTGACAACACCTGGATAACGAAGGATGAAGAAGAGAGCGTGACAACACCTGGATAACAAAGGATGAAAAAGAGAGCGTGACAACACCTGGATAACAAAGGATGAAAAAGAGAGCGTGACAACACCTGGATAACAAAGGATGAAAAGAGAGCGTGACAACACCTGGATAACAAAGGATAAAAAAGAGCGTGACAACACCTGGATAACAAAGGATGAAAAAGAGAGCGTGACAACACCTGGATAACAAAGGATGAAAAAGAGCGTGACAATACCTGGATAACAAAGGATGAAAAAGAGAGCGTGACAACACCTGGATAACAAAGGATGAAAAAGAGCGTGACAACACCTGGATAACAAAGGATGAAAAAGAGAGCGTGACAATACCTGGATAACAAAGGAGGATGAAAAAGAGAGCGTGACAACACCTGGATAACAAAGGATGAAAAAGAGAGCGTGACAACACCTGGATAACAAAGGAGAAAAAAAGAGAGCGTGACAACACCTGGATAACAAAGGATGAAAAAGAGAGCGTGACAACACCTGGATAACAAAGGATGAAAAAGAGAACGTGACAACACCTGGATAACGAAGACACCAAAATGCCTGTGGAAAAAACTGACCAAAGCGAATAAAGTCTGCACCACTCAGGACAAAGACGTTTATTGTCTCGTACAAAAACAGCGCTCTGCAACAAACACAGCAGAATAGATCCAAGTGAGCCAACAGTTCAGGATTCATCAAATGTTGATGACTTTCCACACTCTGTGGAAGAAGTCGCTGAAACATGGCAGGCTGCAAGCATTAACATCATCCCTGCAGAACACTAATAGGGGAAGGCTGTTAACTGATATATTAACTACGATCTGCAACAAAATCTGGCAAACAAGACAGTGGCTAACGCCAGAGACTAGACCACTAATCGCCCCACTTTCAAAGAATAGTAACTGCTCAACACCGCCAGAACAACCTCAAAGTCAGTTAGATCAGCAATGTAAACAAAGTCATGTTCAAAATCACTCTGGATAGATTACAGTTGCAGACCTCTGTATCTGAAAGGCTGAAGTATCAATGAACAGATCTTTAGCCCTTCACTAGGAACACCTGCAACACCAGAAGAAACTCTGTCACGTCTTCACAGACTTCAACGAGGCATTTGTCAGAGCCTATCGAGAGGCGGTGTAGGCCATTATTAAGAAATTTGACTTCGGGACAAAGTTAACAACATCCAGCAAGTATACGCCAAAGTGACCAGTGCATACACTCACAAAGGGCGCGACTGAAAAGTGGTCCTACACATCAGTTAGGATTCTCCAGGATTCCTTTCTCTCCAAAACTTTTTCCACATAGCCCTGGAAAGCATCATGAACGATCCACCTGAAGATCACGTCAACAGAATCAGCACTGTAGGAAATACCACGAACCGTCAACTTCGCAAACAACTTCCATGGCCTGGTGTGCACTGAACAAGAACTCACTATGCTTGTTAAAACACTGGATGAAAGATCTATGAAACAAAGCACGGATATCATCAACGAGAAAACCAAGCTAATGGCCGACCACACCACCACCTCCAGTACTGAGATAACCATGGATAGAAGCTAGGAACCGTTAAACAGTGCATATATCTGGGATTCATTTTCAGCGATTGGAGATTTTAAATCAGATATCCATTCAAGAGCAGCAAAGACATAAGTTCTGTGCAGACTGAACCCTGTATGGAAAGACGATAACATCACAGTGAAATACAAATCTGGTTCCTGCATGCAACAAGGGTGTATTTCATTTTCCTACACGCTGACGCGACATGGACTTGGAAGAAAGAACCCAATCACAGAAATGACATGTCATTGCAAGATACTATACACCAGATACATTGATCACATCACCATTGAACAAAGTGCGCCAGATCATCGAACACCACATCGGGCCATACAAAGATTTGCTAACACCAGGCGAGCAAAGAAACTTCGTTGGCATTGTCATGAAGACCCAACGGCACCGCTAAACAATCATCCAAGAAACTGTTGAAAGAGCGAGACCAAGGAGAAGACTGAAACGAAGATGGACTGACAACGCTGCAGAATGGGCAGGGAACCATCTGTATAGCCCAAAGCCTCGGAACATATCCCACAGAATGGGCAGGGAAACCATCTGTACAGCCCAAAGCCTCAGAACATATCCCACAGAACTGACTGCAGAATGGGCAGGGAAACCATCTGTACAGCCCAAAGCCTCGGAACATCTCCCACAGAACTGACTGCAGAATGGGCAGGAAAACCATCTGTACAGCCCAAAGCCTCGGAACATGTCCCACAGAACTGACTGCAGAATGGGCAGGGAAACCATCTGTACAGCCCAAAGCCTCGGAACATATCGCACCGAATGGGCAGGGAAACCATCTGTACAGCCCAAAGCCTCGGAACATATCCCACAGAATGGGCAGGGAAACCATCTGTACAGCCCAAAGCCTCGGAACATATCCCACCGAATTGGAGGAATCAGGTGAACAGTTCTTCAGTGCAATGCCTCAGTGACTTCACACGGACCTAGGAAAAAGAAGTTGGATATTAGTAATACCAAGCCAAAATTATTCATTTATTTTCAAATGATTTTTTTTTCAATCCAGAACGTGTGTGTAATTCTAGGTTTGAGCCCTCTGTTAACAATTTTTTAAGCTGGACACACGGCCTTAACATGTTCTTGAGAGACAAAAAATAAAATGTTCACGTTTATCATCTTTCTCACATGATAAAATGGTCATGTTTTCACCTGTCGTCAGTAAAATATAACCATTATCAAATCTGACCTGTCCGTTCTCTTAGTGAGGCGTGACATGCACTATTGGACACGTCGAAACAGATGAAAGAACAAAACTGCATTTTTTGGTAAAGTTCGTTTGTATCATTTCTAACTGGCTGGGGAAAGACAACGTGTGTCTAGCTCTTTTCAGATACTCGTTGACAGAGAGTCTAAGAATACTTTGTTTCTGAATTCAAGACAAAAAGATTTCACATAAAAACGATCAGCTTTTGACAACTTACATTATTCTGAAAAAGACAGGTGCCGACTTCATGGTCTGAATTCAATATGTATTTGTATGTACTGGATTGCCAAGAGCTAATTCAATAGTTCTAAACTGTGGAAATTGTATTCTATTCAACAACCTTTGCAGAGTTCATAAATAAGCTTCTCCTTCGTATATCAATTTTGATCTAGCGAGGCTGGTGATTGTGGTAACGGATGCTATTTGTTGTTTGTATCCTGATCCCATGGTTAAACATCAATTGCCGTCAAACAATTTGACCTGTTCCTTGCTGTCACTATCAAGTTCTTAGTATGAAATGGCAAATGTAATAACAAGTGAAGTAAGTTTAAAAAGAAAAAAAAAACTTCGTCTCGTGAAAGTTGTACAACTTTCTCATTTAATACTTGATGTTGTTGCAAATATGTCGGATTCTCCCCATTTTGAAAAAAACGTTACTAGTGTTTTCTTAACTGATTATACAAGCCAAATTCATTCTATGTGTATGTTTAATGTATCTATCTCCCTGTTGATAAACATTGTGTGCATGATTTATTACCCTCACCTTCTTAGATTTGCATTTGTCTGGATGGAAAGATCGTCTGAATATCATACCATACGCATGTCTTTTTATGGTACCTTAGGTGGGTCATACGCAGGTGTAGCACACACAACAGAAGTAATAACGACAAACTGAAGGGTATAGATATTCTGAAAAGATTATTAGACTTTGCCGACTCGTACACATTCAGATTTTCCAGATTTAAAAAAAAATGCTGCAAAACTTCGCTTACTCTACTAAATTTCACATTTTAGAGCAGCTTTGCAAGTTGGTTGTTATTGTAAGGTTTCAATGGTAAACACGACAATGTATTTTTCAAAACAATAGAAAATAGTAAAAACAAGCTATATGACCTCCGCAGTCAATACTATAAAAAAAAAAATCAATGCATCAATGAAGAATAGCATACACAAGCGAAAATGGTACAAGTAGACAGAGAAAGAGAGCGAGAGAGAGGACGGAGAGAGAGAGAGAGAGAGAGAGAGAGAGAGAGAGAGAGAGAGAGAGAGAGAGAGAGAGAGAGAGAGAGAGAGAACGCCGAGATTAACACCAAGTTAAGCCGTATTCGCAGCATTGCGCAAAAAGCCACCAAGTGAAAACATGTAGTCAAGCCATGTTTGGTAAAGTCATTCAAAACAGTACAATTCGTTAAAAACAACAGAAACATATTTCATTTGAAAACTTATAAACACACACTGTCCCCGCCCCCTCACCACGGCACACCTCCATCCGCATCTTCTTTTCCCCTGACCCGTCGCTAATCCACAAACATCAATTTACATAGTTGTGCAAAAAATGCCATTCATGCCCCCCCTCCCCCCCTCCCCATTCCGCCCATTCCCCGCGCACACACACACACACACACACACACACACACACACACACACACACACCACAACATGTACGGACACGCAAAACACACGCACGCGCGCAAACGCACACATATACATACAAACGCGCTCGCGCACGCGCAAACGCACGTAAACATATACAACTATGCGTTTGCACATCTCTCTCTCTCTCTCTCTCTCTCTCTCTCTCTCTCTCTCTCTCTCACACACACACACACACACACACACACACACACACACACACACACACACACGCAAATGCGCGCGTACACACAAATACACACACGCACGCGTGCCCGCACACACATATATGTACACGACCGTACATGCGCGCATGCACACATACATATTCAACCATGCGCGCGCGCACGCTAGTCGTAGGTCACACACACACACACACACACACACACACACACACACGCACACGCACGCACACGCACAGACACACGCAAGACGCGCGCACGCAAGACGTAGGTAAACACACACACACACACACACACACACACACACACACACACACACACACACACAGCGTTAGAACCATTCAACGCCTTCTTCATTGCGCTGAACTCTGAAGCGATCAAAGCTAAGTGAATTTTCGTTATTTTATTCGTTTGTGTCTTACCTGAAGAATACCTACGAGGTCGAAACGCGCTGTGTTTTGTCTTGTGACTCGTTTTGTCCACGTTTTTCTGGGCGGTTCTCTAACATTTAAGATCTGTTGCTATGATTTAACGTGAAAATGATGGATGGCAAAAGGGAGAAGAACGTGAAAATGATGAATAACTGACGGGAGACGAGAGTGAGTATGAGAGCGACTGATCATCGAAGAACGTGAAAAGGATGACTGACTGGCGGGAAAAGAATGAGCAAACGAAGAATGAATGACTGGAGAAGAACGTGAAAAGGATGAATGAATGACTGGAAACACTAAGTGACTCACTGGAGAAAGACATGAAAATGATGAATGACTGACTGCAGAAGAACGAGAAAATCATGAATAATGGACGGGGAAGAAAGTGAAAATGTTCAGTGGATAGGACCAGAAGTAGCGAATGACAGATGGAATAAGAAGAATGAGGCGACGTTACGGGAGGGATGATTTATGAAGAACAATAACATGAGAAGCTAATTATGACCAAGGAAATGAAGAAGTAAGGAATATGAATAACAGACACAGTGAATTTTAGAAATCTAACAGGTTATGACTGACTGACAAGAAGGATAATATGGTGAATGATCGACGGGACTTGAACGTGATAACTATGAACGGACTGAAAAGAGCGTGAGAATGACGAAAGAGGGACAACAGGAGGGGGTGGGGGGTGGGGGGATGAATAACAGACGAAAGAAAAGATGATGAAAGACAGGAGAAAAGGAGAGAACGTCAGAATGAAAGAAAGAGAGATGGGAAAAGAACGTGAAAATGATGAGAGAAAAAAAAACAATCGGAAACTGGCGTGAAAGTGATAAAGGGCAATTCGGAGAAGGCAAGAAATTGAGAATGGCGTATTTGGCCCCGATTGGAAGAAAACATGCAAACACAAAAATGATAAAAGGACGGACGAGAGGATAGCATGAGATGTTCAAGATGATTAAAGCGTCAGAATCCTGAATCAAGGGTGGGATGGAAAAAAGAAAGTGTATCTCTAAACGAGAGGTGAAGAGAAGAATGTGAGAACAATACATGATGTGTGAAAGGTGACGAACAGAATTGTGGGTGGGAAAATAAACGTGGAAACGACGAAGCACGGGACAAGAAGGAAAGGAAGAGAGGAGTGTGAGACCGATAAATCAACGAACACTGGACAGTGTTGGAATGGTGCAGTGATGGCCAGAATAAAACAAAGAAAACAAGGAGAGAAAAAGACAAGGTGAGAATGATGAATGGGAAACTGGATGAAAGGAGGGAGATAAGAGGAAAGAACTTGGAAATCACGGAGTACATGAAAACTGGATATCGTCAGAATAATCCAATGATGAATGGAATAAGAAGGGAAAGAGAGAATAAAGAATGCTGGATGCGACCAGAAAAGAAGAACGAAAGAATGACGAATGATAGACGAAATTCGAGAAGAGAAAGTGGGAATGATGAATGACGAACGTGGAGAAGAGAATGACACGAAAATGTGAAAGGCTAGAGGGAGGAAACGTGATAATGATGAATGCTGACTTTGGGTAAAGTTGTGAATGATCTATGTCGGACACGGAAGACGTGAGAATAAAGCATTAAGGACAGGGGGGAAAGTGAGAATGTTAAATGTTTGGACAGGGAAAACGTCAGAATATTGAGTGTTTGGTCACACGGAAACGTGAGAACAATGAATGTCGGATTGGGGAGAAGGTGAAAATAACAAATATTGGATAGAGGAAAGGGTAAAAAAATGATGGATTTGGACCGACGTGTGAGAATGACAAATGTTCGATGCGGGAAACGTGAAAACGAAGCATTCTGGAGTGGCGGAAAACGTGAGAATGATGAATGTTGGAGTGGCGGAAAACGTGAGGGGATGATGAATGTTGGACGGGGAAACGTGAGA
>JADBJO010006536.1:117500-122500 GCA_016801955.1 Conus betulinus
CTGTCTGTCTGTCTCTCTGTGTGTGTGTGTGTGTGTGTGTGTGTGTGTGTGTGTGTGTGTGTGTGTGTGTGTGTGTGTGTTAACAGAACGTTCTGTCCTCTGCGTGGTGGCAGCTCTGAAATGGTTCCAGGTGTTCGGTTGGACTACAACAAAATGCCAGCGACTGAAGCAACATCACTGATCTGGAGTTTATTTCTCAAGTTATTCCCAGGTTCTACGCTGACGGTGGAAACAGATGCTGTCACACAGAGCCACGTCGCTGATGCCAGGTGTGCAAAAAATGTTCTTCACCTCACAGAGTAAGTAACACCGATACAATGCCAGGCGTGCACCAGGTATCCGAAACTTTACGGCGAAAAATAACATAACGTCAGGCGAAGATCGGGTATTCCACAGTGTACGGCGAAAAGTAACATAGTGTCAGGTATGCACTGAGTAAACTACATTTTACGGCGAAAGCAGCATAGCATCAAGCGTGCATCGGGCATTCAACACCTTACGGCGGCAGTGAGAGTGCCAGGTGTGGACCGGGTATCCTCCACCTTACAGCGAAAGTAATAGTGCCGGGTGTGGACCGGGTATCCTCCACCTTACGGCGAAAGTAATAGTGCCGGGTGTGGACCGAGTATCCTCCACCTTACGGCGAAAGTAATAGTGCCGGGCGTGGACCGGGTACCCTCCACCTTACGGCGCGAAAGTAATAGTGCCGGGCGTGGACCGGGGTATCCTCCACCTTACGGCGAAAGTAATAGTGCCGGGCGTGGACCGGGTAACACGCTGCCAGGTGCGCACTGAAATCCTACACATCACGGACTAAGCAGTGTGTCGCAGGGAGTGCACAGATATCCTACGTATTTCGGCGAAAGTATTACGGATGCCAGCTTAAACACTGCAGGAGAAAAAAAAAAACATAAGTGTGCACAGATAGTCTACATGATGCGCAAAAAACTAACAGGGTGTGTCGTGTGTGCAAGGATACCCAACACCTTACGGAGTGAGTAACATGGCGCTAAATGTGAACGGGTATCCTCCACCAAAAGTAACATAGTGTCAAATATGAACGGATATCCTACACCGAAAACAACATAATGCCAGACAGGAAAAGTGGATGTGGACAAGGTAAGAAAGAAACGATGGATGAGGTCATAATAAGACAGGGAAAACCGAAGAAAAGGTCAGGAGAACGGAAAGATGAACAAGGTCGCTCAAGGAAGGCAAAATCAATGCGGACATCATGACAAAAGGAATAAATGTGAGAAACCATAGGATTTTTAAGACATGCTGAGAGACCAAAAATAGATCAAAGCATAATAAGTAAGAAAAAAAATGGATGGAAATGAGGACATCATTAAAAAAAAGAAGAAGAAGAAAAGAAAGATGGGGACATCAACAGAAAAGATTCGTCGTGTGAAAGAGAAGATAATTGAAGACACCATAAGAGAGGAAAGATGGATGAGGGCATCACGAGAAAGATGACGATGTCACTGGAAAGGAAACATGTGGATATCATGAGCAAAGGAAATGTAGACGAGGACATGAAAAAAAAAAAAGATTAAAAAAAATAGATGATGATATCTTGAGAAAGAAAAGATAGACGAGTATTATAACATGAAAAATGAAAATGGATGGAGATATCATGGCAACGCAAATATGGATGTGGATGTTTGTGCCAGAGGAAATCATGACAAAAAGAAAAAAAAATGGACAAGGACATCATGAAAAACCAAAGATGAAGAAGGACATCATGAGAAATGAAAAAATGCATGAGGTCATGGTCAGAAAGGAAAGATGACGAGGACATCACGAGAAAGGGAGCACGGGCGACACGTGAAAAGAAAAAAGAATAAAGTTTTGGTGAGAAAACAAAGTATGGGAACATAGTAAGCAAGGTCGATGAGGGCCGTGTGAGAAAGGCCAGTTATAAACTTTTCAGAAAATAAAGGACGAAGACCGGAAAGGAATGGATGAATAAAGGGGAAGATTTCCCTTTGTACTCCTCTGCTCTCCACAATGAAGAGCTTCGTGGCGTCAAAGTTCAACGAAGCGTATGTAGATGCAGTAAATATTGACAACGTTCTTCAATGCTCTGCGGGCATACAATGGCATGAGAATTCAGTTCAACAGTTTTAACGTGTAGCAGAAAGCAGCTCTTGTACAGATGAAGATGGTAGACAAAGAATTATCTCCATCATGTATTTCTTTTCTCTTCCCCATTTCATTTCATTTCATTTTCCTGCATTGGGAGACAATTTGTATGACCATGGGGAAGGGGCGGAAATCTTGCCGTAGGGTACCTTGTTGTTTGCGGGCCTTTTCGTTCATTACAAATGGCTGCTCATAAATGAAGTACCATCGTTTAATTTTTTCGCCGGTGAGGGCAATATGAACTATTCGCAGTCGCTGCATGAGAAACTAGGGGCAGATTTTATTTTATATTAAAGGGTGAATGAACGAGTATCCAAGTGACTGATTATTAAACTGCTCCACTGACTCACTGATCGGTTGATTTTGTTTATTATTTACCTATTTGATATCTATCTTTTTTTTTATTTGATTCATGTATAGTTTCATCAAGGAAAGAACCCATTACAAATGTAATCTTCAACTTTAGAATACTAAACTCAGGGGGCTGACATCCCACCAATTAATAATTGTACCTGCCATGATTTTTTCGATTATTAAATAAATGTAACAACAACAGCAACAATTTGTTCTTCAATTGAGTACTTGAATGCTTGTGGCTGTAACACAAATGGATGTATGTTAAAAATCAGCTTGAGCATGATCCAAAATTGAAAAAAAAAAAAAATTACTACATGTGATCAGCAGTCAAAATGGCTTGCAGGTGGTTGCTCTGGCTGTGATCGGCTGAGCTTACTGTGTATTTGTCGCAGTTTCATGGGAAAGTAGTGGTCGTACAGCTTAGCTGAGGGTTCCATTCAACTTAGCGCATCGAGGTGAGCCTAAGACACCTTTTTTGTTTTTCATGTAAACAGCCCCCCTGAGTTTAGTATTCTAAAGTTGAAGATTACCTGTTGGTTCCGAGGAATCACTGTGCATAACACACACACACACCCCACACACACACACACACACACACATGCACGAATAATAAATAACCTACCTACTGGGGCAGTTGTCAATCACTGTCAACACAGGCGCGAGCCGACGCCAAGTGATACTCACACTGGCCGCGGTGTTGTAAGCTTGCCCTTCCGCTTGGACGTACAGAGCCAGCCGCTTTCTCCAGTGAGCAGAACTACCCATGCAATTGCTAGTGTCTGAAAGTTACTTCTCTGCAGAAAAGCACACGCGGACGAACGTAGACAATACCCAACACCAATGTCGCCACAATAAGAAACTTCTGCAAAAACCACTGTCGACAAACTTATTCGTTTTTTTTTTTTTTTTTTGGTGTCGAGGTGATGGTGATTCTATTCCTCCATGTTGTTCTGACCCAGGTGCGTCTACCTCTGTGCGCAGACTGGTTGCGCACACAGCAAGCAGGACAATTGAGCACGTGCCGCACAGACAAAATGACGGTAACTTGCACTGATTCTGAACGTCGCTTACATGGTGGGTTGACAAAGCCCTGTTTTCAAATACGCTACCTTGTCGTTGATACACAAGTACAAGAACGTGTGTGTATGTGTGTGGGGGTGTGTAGGGGGTTGTGTTGTGTGTGTGTGTGTGTGTGTGTGTGTGTGTGTTTCAGCACACGAAAATGAAAATATTGTGGGACTCTCTCTCTCTCTCTCTCTCTCTCTCTCTCTCTCTCTCTCTCTCCAGAAATACACACATATAAAAATAGAATCAATTTCTTAAAACACACAAACTAAACCTCAAGACGTCATACACACACACACACACACACACACACACACACACACACACACAATATAAGACGTTTTTTTTTTTCGTCAAAGGATAGTTCATCAATGGCTATTCATTCTTTTCCTCCTCTGCCTCTTCACTTTCAGAATTTTCGTGAATTTCAAGCTCTGTTGTTGGCTGATCTCGTTCTAAATGTGAATGTTGTCGGCCGAAAGAGTTTAGGATTTAAATCATTTGACGTTTTTAATCATAGTTTCGTCATATTTTGTCCTTTGTTTGTGTTGTTGTTGTTGTTGTTGTTGTTGTTGTTGACGGGTCTTTTCTTCTTTTTCAGGAGTAGCGCTCTGCGAGTTGAGATGTGCAGTCACAAGTTCACAAGTTTGTTTATTTTGTCTGTGAAGGAAAATTACTTGTGACCTGTTCTGGGCGTCCGAAAAGATCTCAGACACCGCTTGACTTTCTTCTTTTAGAATTCATTCTCAAACCTATCATTGATCTCTTTCGCTTGTTTGGTTTTGCCACTTATCCCAACCATGCAAGTTGCAGCCATTGGCGTTGCGTTTGTCATTACTTCTACCGCACTACGAACAAAAATACATTGCTTTGTTACGCTCTGTTTCAATACTCCTCAAATTGTTGCACACGGCTGTTCAATTACTTTTACCCCCATCCCCACCCCGACCCCCCATCCTTCTTTTCACCCCCCACCCCCAGCCCTCCCCCAATATGTAGGCCTATAAATGCTAAAAAATATCCATCTCACCAACCTTTGAACTGCTCGAGTCGGCAGTTCTTGGGCGGAAAATATAATAATCAGTATCACTGCCTTTTAACGAGACATAAATGTATACTTGTCTTTCAGATAACACGCATGTAATTTAAATCACTGCTGCCAGACCCATAGTTAATAATCAGATCAAATAAAGATGTACTTCAAAGCAATTTCTTCAATCTGCTTGCGATGAATGAGGTATGCCACACGCTGTCTCTTTCCTCATCGTCAAATTCATCACCTGGGAAATGTTTTCGTTCTTTAGTCTCGCTGTTCTGGGCCCGTTAGTGTGATTAGGATGAGAGCGAGCACGACACAGGAATGACTGGAAGAAAGGAAATTGATGGGAAGCAACTGCAGGTTGGCATTAGATACGCGAGCTTGTGCACCGTTA
>JADBJO010006536.1:127500-130000 GCA_016801955.1 Conus betulinus
AGGCTTCTGGAGTCCGGCAAGAACATGTTTGGGACAGTGAACCAGGGCAGTCGTCCAGTCTGGACATGTGCAGCTGCGTTTGCAATCTTCCTGGCCTTGACCTCGACTGAATATCAGATATCTATGTACATCACGAATTACGACGATGGCCGATGAATGCTGAACGACAGACACTGCTCATGTGGTCATTCATACTCATGGCAATAGATAGCAGACAGCCAAGGTTACAAGCTAAAGAACTCAATGGTGCACGCGCGCGCATGTGTGTGTGTGTGTGTGTGTGTGTGTGTGTGTGTGTGTGTGTGTGTGTGTGTGTGTGTGTGTGTGCACGCGCGCCTGCACGCACGCTCGCCTATGTGTCCTTTGTGTTTTAGTAATATGGCTTCAATTTGCCATTGATCTTCTGATATCCGAGATACACGTAAGAGAATCGACTCATTAGAAAAGGTTTCAGCTGACGAATATCCTTTGATTTGATATTACATATGAAGTAGTCAGAACGTTGTTGACCTCTTATTTTCCTCCAATAGACAAAAGTCGTCGTGTGACTGGTGTTTGACATTACTTCCTTGAAGATAGTGGGTAATCAAGAGAAACAGATAGTAAGATATGTATGATGTTCAAAAGACTCAGACACAGTTGTTTTCGGACAGGTCCTTCAGTAAAGATAACGGGAGAATGATGGTTGCAGTCGACATGGACACAAACAATGCTAAGAAATGATTTCTTAAAAGTGTACTGGAAGAGAAAAACAAATATTTTTCCCTTTTTTCCAAAATGCCGTGCTTTTGGGATGTACACCATGAGAATAGAATTTGGAAAAAAATGAAGTGACATAATTAAAACTATAGTAAACTATCATGCTTATGCATATGTAAGGAATCACGCTAAACTGACAATGCCAAAAGTAATCAAATAAAACCAAACAGCAGGCCTACTGGTTACGTAAAATCGGAAACACAAGTGTTGCCAGTGAAGTTCCACAAGGTCGTGTTTTAGGACCCACCCTATTTCTCTTCATAAATTATATTCCTGATCGTCAGCGTGTATGCTGCTTTAAGAAAACTGCTGATGAACCATATCATAAGGTTGCTAGTCTAAAACATGGCAACAGATGTCAGTTATAAAACTGTAACGACAAGTTTCGTGGACTAGTTGTAAGTAATGAAATTTATTTGCGAAAATGGGAACTCACACACTGGTCAAAATAATCCTTATTATAACTTCGAAACTGATGGATAGAGAGAAAGGCCTACGAGTCCTGGCTGACAACAATTTTACTTTAATACGGCATATCACAGTTACTGTCCAACGGATATCAGAGATGGTTGCTCACTGTATCCAGTTCAAATTAAGACGTAGTGGTACCACCTTTTAAATCCTTTGTTGGACCAATTCTGAAATATGGGAATGGCGTAACTCATATATGAAATATGCTGAGAAAGTTTAACAAATTGATTATTGGTTTAACTAACTTGAACTGTGAACTCAGGTCAAAATCACCCAAACTACCCAGCATTCAACATCAAGGAACAAGAGGATATAATGAGACTTTTTCGAAAATCTATATCGTCTTTTTTTTTGTCAAAACCAAGTCGTAGGCCTACACTTTTTTTAAAACTATTAAAATCAATTTCTCAAATTCATCGCAATTTCTAATGACGAACAGTTGATCGGGAAAAAAAAAAAAAAAAACAATTGCGGAAATGGCTTCTAGACATTTTCAGTATCATTGGGACTAGTTAGATATAGCAAATACTGCGCAGCCTAGGTGAACAGTTGTTGAAAATAATAGGCCTACATGGGAAAACAATCATTCTATCAGACCCGACACAGCAGCCAACTGGCTGTTTTGAGCCTACGCCAGAAAGATACTAAAACACACACGCGCGCGCGCGCTTGCACACACACACACACACACACACACACACACACACACACACACACACACACACACACACACACGCAGACGCACGCACGCACGCACGCACGCACGCACGCACGCACACACACACATAGGCCTACACACACACACACACACACACACACACACACACACACACACACACACACACACACACACATACAGACATGTACGTACACGCACGCACGCGCGCGCGCGCGCGCACACATACCACACACACACACACACACACACACACACACACACACACCAAAGTTATGAAGAAAAAACAGTTGCAGGCAAACAATTCCCTTTTTTAGAAAGTCAAGGGAGGGAATGGAGCAGATGGAAGCGGCTGGGGTAGAGGGAAGCGGAGGTGGGGGGGGGGGGGGGGGGGGGGGAGAGAAACGAGAATGGATATGAAGATGGCATTGCAGTGGTCCTTCCCTGGCAGCACATAGAATCATCGATGTCTGTACTGTGGGCAGAATCATTAGCTTCGCCTGCCTGTCTGGAGTCGACTTTCGCCACCCGGGAGAGCTCGTTAGAGGAACTCTGCCGTGTGTGTGTGTGTTGTGTGTGTGTGTGTGTGTGTGT
>JADBJO010006537.1:0-5000 GCA_016801955.1 Conus betulinus
TCCATCATTCCCTATCACAGACTTTCTCTGCCTCAGAGAAAAGCACTACTGTCCCTACACTTCCATCATTCCCTATCACAGACTTTCTCCCTGCCACTTTCCTGCCTCACAAGCACTGTCCTACACTTCCATCATTCCCTATCACAGACTTTCCCTGCCTCAGAGAAAGCACTGTCCCTACACTTCCACTTCCATCACTTTTCCCTATCACAGACTACATTCCATCTGCCATCAGAGACTTTCCCTGCCTCAGACTGTCCCTACACTTCCATCATTCCCTATCACAGACTTTCTCTGCCACAGAGAAGCACTGTCCCTACACTTCCATCATTCCCTATCACAGACTTTCTCTGCCTCAGAGAAGCACTGTCCCTACACTTCCATCATTCCCTATCACAGACTTTCTCTGCCACAGAGAAAGCACTGTCCCTACACTTCCATCATTCCCTATCACAGACTTTCTCTGCCACAGAGAAGCACTGTCCCTACACTTCCATCATTCCCTATCACAGACTTTCTCTGCCTCAGAGAAGCACTGTCCCTACACTTCCATCATTCCCTATCACAGACTTTCCCTGCCTCAGAGAAGCACTGTCCCTACACTTCCATCATTCCCTATCACAGACTTTCTCTGCCACAGAGAAGCACTGTCCCTACACTTCCATCATTCCCTATCACAGCACTTCTCTGCCACAGAGAAGCACTGTCCCTACACTTCCATCATTCCCTATCACAGACTTTCCCTGCCTCAGAGAAGCACTGTCCCTACACTTCCATCATTCCCTATCACAGACTTTCTCTGCCACAGAGAAGCACTGTCCTACACTTCCATCATTCCCTATCACAGACTTTCTCTGCCACAGAGAAGCACTGTCCCTACACTTCCATCATTCCCTATCACAGACTTTCCCTGCCACAGAGAAGCACTGTCCCTACACTTCCATCATTCCCTATCACAGACTTTCCTGCCTCAGAGAAGCACTGTCCCTACACTTCCATCATTCCCTATCACAGACTTTCCCTGCCTCAGAGAAGCACTGTCCCTACACTTCCATCATTCCCTATCACAGACTTTCTCTGCCACAGAGAAGAAGCATGTCCCTACACTTCCATCATTTCCTATCACAGACTTTCCCTGCCACAGAGACTTTCTCTGCCACAGAACACTGTCCCTACACTTCCATCATTCCCTATCACAGACTTTCCCTGCCTCAGAGAAGCACTGTCCCTACACTTCCATCATTCCCTATCACAGACTTTCTCTGCCACAGAGAAGCACTGTCCCTACACTTCCATCATTCCCTATCACAGACTTTCTCTGCCACAGAGAAGCACTGTCCCTACACTTCCATCATTCCCTATCACAGACTTTCCCTGCCACAGAGAAGCACTGTCCCTACACTTCCATCATTCCCTATCACAGACTTTCCCTGCCTCAGAGAAGCACTGTCCCTACACTTCCATCATTCCCTATCACAGACTTTCTCTGCCACAGAGAAAGCACTGTCCCTACACTTCCATCATTCCCTATCACAGACTTTCTCTGCCACAGAGCACTGTCCACTGTCCCTACACTTCATCATTCCCTATCACAGACTTTCTCTGCCACAGAGAAGCACTGTCCCTACACTTCCATCATTCCCTATCACAGACTTTCTCTGCCACAGAGAAGCACTGTCCCTACACTTCCATCATCCCTATCACAGACTTTCTCTGCCACAGAGAAGCACTGTCCCTACACTTCCATCATTCCCTATCACAGACTTTCCCTGCCTCAGAGAAGCACTGTCCCTACACTTCCATCATTCCCTATCACAGACTTTCCCTGCCACAGAGAAGCACTGTCCCTACACTTCCATCATTCCCTATCACAGACTTTCCCTGCCTCAGAGAAGCACTGTCCCTACACTTCCATCATTCCCTATCACAGACTTTCCCTGCCTCAGAGAAGCACTGTCCCTACACTTCCATCATTCCCTATCACAGACTTTCCCTGCCTCAGAGAAGCACTGTCCCTACACTTCCATCATTCCCTATCACAGACTTTCCTGCCTCAGAGAAGCACTGTCCCTACACTTCCATCATTCCCTATCACAGACTTTCCCTGCCTCAGAGAAGCACTGTCCCTACACTTCCATCATTCCCTATCACAGACTTTCCCTGCCTCTGAGAAGCACTGTCCCTACACTTCCATCATTCCCTATCACAGACTTTCCCTGCCTCTGAGAAGCACTGTCCCTACACTTCCATCATTCCCTATCACAGACTTTCCCTGCCTCTGAGAAGCACTGTCCCTACACTTCCATCATTCCCTATCACAGACTTTCTCTGCCAGATAGAAGCAGCGGCAGCACTGCGGGAATTCTTCCACTGTCCACACACACCCTCCATCCACCCCCCCCCCCACAATCCCTCCCTCCACACCTAACCCCCTCCACCATCCCTCTGACCAAACGGTCAAAGAGAGCGACAGGAGGCAGAAAGACCTGTGGGCCGTAACATGGCAGTCGCTGAATGACTGATGAGTGCGTATCTCCCTGAAGTTCACGCTCTGAAGATTACAGCGTACAGACAGTGAAACAGACTGCAGAGTTACTGAAAAACAAACAAAAGAAAATAAAACAAACAAAAACAAAACAAAAATAAAACCCTAAGCAAACAACAAATCAAGACACCAAACCAAAACCAAAAGTGTAAAGTGACGCAGATTGTACACAAACAAACAACACAAAAAGGAAACAAGGAATTTCCGACAAAACTCTCTTCAGACGTGACACACCGCAGAGCGAAATGCCCAAACAACGTACTTCCTTGATAGCAATCAGCATTAGGGTGACCATGGCGGAAGGAGTTAGGATGGGTGATCATAGTTTTATGAGCACAGTCCAACCCAGAGAGAGAGAGAGAGAGAGAGAGAGAGAGAGAGAGAGAGAGAGAGAGAGAGAGAGAGAGAGAGAGAGAGAGAGAGGAAAAGCAGGCAGAAGTGGGGGAGTTGGGGGTGAGGGGGGTGGGGTGGGACGGGGGTTGAGAAGTGAGCTGGGGTTACACACAAAAGCGATCAGTGTGTGCTGCTTGGTTACGCGGGGGTTCTACTGGGGTCTGTAAGTATGTGTGTTTATCAACGCTTTGGATACGGAGAAACCTCTCTCTCTCTCTCTCTCTCTCTCTCTCTCTCTCTCTCTCTCTCTCTCTCTCTCTCTCTCTCTCTCTCTCTCTCCGAACAGCCCCACCCACCCTCGTGATTACCCCTGCATGAGAATGGGATTTGTAAGCTTATCTCATTAACTCATTCATTCATTAAATCATTCATTCATTCTCTCTCTCTCTCTCTCTCTCTTCTCTCTCTCTCTCTCTCTCTCTCTCTCTCTCTCTCTCTCTTTTTTCAAACAACCACATCGCCACCGTAACCTCTGCAAGAAAATGAGCTTTTTTAAGCTGAAATTTCATTCATTAAAATCATTCATTCATTCTCTCTCTCTCTCTCTCTCTCTCTCTCTCTCTCTCTCTCTCTCTCTCTCTCTCTCTCTCTCCTCTCCCAGCCCACCTCCCTACCCCCACTCTCTCCTTCCTCTTCATAAATGTTGTTTCTCATTTTTAGTTCTTTCTTTGTTTGCTAATTCTTCTTCTTCTTCTTCTTCTTCTTCTTCTTCTTCTTCTTCTTCTTCTTCTTCTTTTCTGTTTTCTTTTCATTTCTCTTCAGTTTTCATTTGATGTTCCTTTATGATTACATGACCGCTTTGCTTGCTTCTTTGCTTTCTTACATCATTGATTTCACTGCATGTTGTAGTCCCTACTCAGGGCGAGGACTGGATGTAAAAAAACACGTCAGTGCTTACCTATTATCCTCGTAAATAAAGAATTTGTCTTGTCTTGTCCTTGTCTCTCTCTCTCTCTCTCTCTCTCTCTCTCTCTCTCTCTCTCTCTCTCTCTCTCTCTCTCTCTCTCTCTCTCTCTCTCTCTCTCTCTCTCTCTCTCTCTCTCTCTCTCTCTTTCAGGAAATTTAACTACAGTTTAGCCCCGATGAATGCTGCGTCGTAGGCTGCAACGATGTGGTCAAAGAATGACCAGTGTCATGACCACAGCCAGGTTTGTGCCACTGGTATGGTGGATAACTGAAACACTGGGTGACGACAGCCAGGTGTGTACCACTGGTGTGGTGATAACTGAAACTGAACACACTGGGTGACGACAGCCAGGTGTGTGCCACTGGTGTGTGGTGATAACTGAAACACTGCGTGGTGATAACTGAAACACTGGGTGACAGCAGGTGTGTACCACTGGTGTGGTGATAACTGAAACACTGGGTGACGACAGCCAGGTGTGTGCCACTGGTGTGGTGGTGATAACTGAAACACTGGGTGACGACAGCCAGGTGTGTGCCACTGGTGTGGTGATAACTGAAACACTGGGTGACGACAGCCAGGTGTGTACCACTGGTGTGGTGATACTGAAACACTGGGTGACGACAGCCAGGTGTGTGCCACTGGTGTGGTGATAACTGAAACACTGGGGACGACGACAGCCTGGTGTGTGCCACTGGTGTGGTGATAACTGAAACACTGGGTGACGACAGCCAGGTGTGTGCCACTGGTGTGGTGATAACTGAAACACTGGGTGACGACAGCCAGGTGTGTGCCACTGGTGTGGTGATAACTGAAACACTGGGTGACGACAGTCTGGTGTGTGCCACTGGTGTGGTGATAACTGAAACACTGGGTGACGACAGCCAGGTGTGTGCCACTGGTGTGGTGATAACTGAAACACTGGGTGACGACAGTCTGGTGTGTGCCACTGGTGTGGTGATAACTGAAACACTGGGTGACGACAGCCAGGTGTGTACCACTGGTGTGGTGATAACTGAAACACTGGGGTGACGACAGCCAGGTGTGTACCACTGGTGTGGTGATGAAAAATCGAACACTTGGAAACGGCACAGCCAGGTGTGTACCACTGGTGTGGTGATAAATGGTGATAAAACACTGGGAAACGCCACAGCCTGC
>JADBJO010006537.1:10000-12500 GCA_016801955.1 Conus betulinus
GTACAGCAGGTCACGCTCCCTCCCTACACAATACACAAAGTAACACACAGCACAGCAGGTCACGCTCCCTCCCTACACAACACAAAGTAACACACAGCACAGCAGGTCACGCTCCTCCCTACACAACACAAAGTAACACACAGCACAGCAGGCCAAATCACGCTCCCTCCCTACACAACACAAAAAGTAACACACAGCACAGCAGGTCACGCTCCCTCCCTACACAACACAAAGTAACACACAGCACAGCAGGTCACGCTCCCTCCCTACACAACACAAAGTAACACACAGCACAGCAGGCCAAATCACGCTCCCTCCCTACACAACACAAAGTAACACACAGCACAGCAGGTCACGCTCCCTCCCTACACAACACAAAGTAACACACAGCACAGCAGGTCACGCTCCCTCCCTACACAACACAAAGTAACACACAGCACAGCAGGCCAAATCACGCTCCCTCCCTACACAACACAAAGTAACACACAGCACAGCAGGTCACGCTCCCTCCCTACACAACACAAAGTAACACACAGCACAGCAGGCCAAATCACGCTCCCTCCCTACACAACACAAAGTAACACACAGCACAGCAGGTCACGCTCCCTCCCTACACAACACAAAGTAACACACAGCACAGCAGGTCACGCTCCCTCCCTACACAACACAAAGTAACACACAGCACAGCAGGCCAAATCACGCTCCCTCCCTACACAACACAAAGTAACACACAGCACAGCAGGTCACGCTCCCTCCCTACACAACACAAAGTAACACACAGCACAGCAGGTCACGCTCCCTCCTACACACACAACACAAAGTAGTAACACACAGCACAGCAGGTCACGCTCCCTCCCTACACAACACAAAGTAACACACAGCACAGCAGGTCACGCTCCCTCCCTACACAACACAAAGTAAACACACAGCACAGCAGGCCAAATCACGCTCCCTCACGCTCCCTACACAACACAAAGTAACACACAGCACAGCAGGCCAAATCACGCTCCCTCCCTACACAACACAAAGTAACACACAGCACAGCAGGTCACGCTCCCTCCCTACACAACACAAAGTAACACAGCAGCACAGCAGGTCACGCTCCCTCCCTACACACACACAAAGTAACACACAGCACAGCAGGTCACGCTCCCTCCCTACACAACACAAAGTAACACACAGCACAGCAGGTCACGCTCCCTCCCTACACAACACAAAGTAACACACAGCACAGCAGGTCACGCTCCCTCCCTACACAACACAAAGTAACACACAGCACAGCAGGCCACGCCCCCTCCCTACACAACACAAAGTAACACACAGCACAGCAGGCCAAATCACGCTCCCTCCCTACACAACACAAAGTAAACACACAGCACAGCAGGCCACGCCCCCTCCCTACACAACACAAAGTAACACACAGTACAGCAGGTCACGCTCCCTCCCTACACAACACAAAGTAACACACAGCACAGCAGGCCACGCCCCCTCCCTACACAACACAAAGTAACACACAGTACAGCAGGCCAAATCACGCTCCCTCCCTACACAATACAAAGTAACACACAGTACAGCAGGTCACGTCCCCTCCCTACCACACAACAACAAAGTAGCACACAGCACAGCAGGGCCAAATCACGCTCCCTCCCTACACAACACAAAGTAACACACAGTACAGCAGGCCAAATCACGCTCCCTCCCTACACAATACAAAGTATCACACAGTACAGCAGGTCACGTCCCCTCCCTACACAATACAAAGTATCACACAGTACAGTAGGTCACGCCCCCTCCCTACACAACACAAAGTATCCACACAGTACAGTAGGTCACGCCCCTCCCTACACAATACAAAGTAACACACAGTACAGCAGGTCACGTCCCCTCCCTACACAATACAAAGTATCACACAGTACAGCAGGTCACGCCCCCTCCCTACACAATACAAAGTAACACACAGTACAGCAGGCCAAGTCACGCCCCTTTCCTGCACAATACAAAGTAGCACAGTACAGCAGGTCACGGCCCCTCCTACACAATACATAGTAACACAGTACAGCAGGCCAAGTCACGCTCCCTCCCTACACAATACAGAAAGCATCACGAACTACACATTATTGTAAACATGCTCAGAACAGTAATCCCCTGACGACAGCTTATATAGGGAGGGGGAGAGAGAGAGAGAGAGAGAGAGAGAGAGAGAGAGGGGGGGGGGGGCAGGCAGACAGACACACAGACAGAGACAGAGAGAAACGGAGAGAGACATCGAACGAACGAACGAACGAACGAACGAACAAATGAACTTTCATTTCTCCTGGTAATGAGATAAGCAAATGGGAATGCTTTTTTTTTCCCCCACCTAGCCCCGAGGTAAAAGGAAAACCAAAGAAACAATCAAGACAGGTACATATAAGAAAATCTGACACAATGCAAGACAAATGACTGTGTACTGTACTGACTATGAACGCAATGAACGCAATGTGAACGTAGGATGTAAGGG
>JADBJO010006537.1:17500-20000 GCA_016801955.1 Conus betulinus
TCAAACTGAGAACAGTATAGTGATGCACTTCAAACTGAGAACAGTATAGTGATGCACTTCAAACTGAGAACAGTATAGTGATGCACTTCAAACTCTGAACTGTATAGTGATGCACTTCAAACTTTGAACAGTATAGTGAAGCACTTCAAACTGAGAACAGTATAGTGATGCACTTCAAACTGAGAACAGTATAGTGAAGCACTTCAAACTGAGAACAGTATAGTGATGCACTTCCAACTTTGAACAGTATAGTGATGCACTTCAAACTTTGAACAGTATAGTGATGCACTTCAAACTGAGAACAGTATAGTGAAGCACTTCAAACTGAGAACAGTATAGTGATGCACTTCAAACTCTGAACTGTATAGTGATGCACTTTAAACTTTGAACAGTATAGTGAAGCACTTCAAACTGAGAACAGTATAGTGATGCACTCAAACTCTGAACTGTATAGTGATGCACTTTAAACTTTGAACAGTATAGTGAAGCACTTCAAACTGAGAACAGTATAGTGAAGCACTTCAAACTGAGAACAGTATAGTGATGCACTTCCAACTTTGAACAGTATAGTGAAGCACTTCAAACTTTGAACAGTATAGTGAAGCACTTCAAACTGAGAACAGTATGGTGATGCACTTCAAACTGAGAACAGTATAGTGAAGCACTTCAAACTGAGAACAGTATAGTGAAGCACTTCAAACTTTGAACAGTATAGTGAAGCACTTCAAACTGAGAACAGTATAGTGATGCACTTCAAACTGAGAACAGTATAGTGTTTTGCACTTCAAACTTTGAACAGTATAGTGATGCACTTCCAACTTTGAACAGTATAGTGATGCACTTCAAACTTTGAACAGTATAGTGATGCACTTCAAACTGAGAACAGTATAGTGATGCACTTCAAACTGAGAACAGTATAGTGATGCACTTCAAACTCTGAACTGTATAGTGATGCACTTTAAACTTTGAACAGTATAGTGAAGCACTTCAAACTGAGAACAGTATAGTGAAGCACTTCAAACTGAGAACAGTATAGTGAAGCACTTCAAACTTAGAACAGTATAGTGATGCACTTCAAACTCTGAACTGTATAGTGATGCACTTTAAAACTTGAACAGTATAGTGAAGCACTTCAAACTGAGAACAGTATAGTGATGCACTTCAAACTCTGAACTGTATAGTGATGCACTTTAAACTTTGAACAGTATAGTGAAGCACTTCAAACTGAGAACAGTATAGTGAAGCACTTCAAACTTAGAACAGTATAGTGATGCACTTCAAACTGAGAACAGTATAGTGATGTACCGACTAGCCTCATGTCATGGTTCTTCTCCCTGGATCACATTCAGTACCCATACTGGCTGTCAATACATCCTTCAGACTTGTTTGAACTGACAGTATGGTATCCATCTGTCTGTCCAACTTTATCTTTGAACTGACAGTATGGTATCCATCTGTCTGTCCAACTTTCTGTTTGAACTGAGAGTATGGAATCCATCTGTCTGTCCAACTTACTGTTTGAACTGAGAGTATGGAATCCATCTGTCTGTCCAACTTACTGTTTGAACTGAGAGTATGGAATCCATCTGTCTGTCCAACTTACTGTTTGAACTGAGAGTATGGAATCCATCTGTCTGTCCAACTTACTGTTTGAACTGAGAGTATGGAATCCATCTGTCTGTCCAACTTACTGTTTGAATTGAGAGTATGGTATCCATCTGTCGGTTCAACTTCCTGTTTGAACTGAGAGTATAGTATCCATCTGTCTGTCCAACTTCCTGTTTGAATTGAGAGTATGGTATCCATCTATCGGTTCAACTTTCTGTTTGAACTGAGAGTATGGTATCCATCTGTCGGTTCAACTTTCTGTTTGAACTGAGAGTATGGTATCCATTTGTCTGTCAATCTTTCTGTTTGAACTGAGAGAATGGTATCCATCTGTCTGTCAATCTTTCTGCTCCGGTGCTTTTCGAGTAAACAAAACAGAATGCCCTTTTTCCTACGACAGTTCTGGATCATGCACAGTGGAGGAGGATGCAATAGGGGAGAGTGACAGAGGTGCATCAGAAGAAGGAACCAACAACGCTGGAGCTCTGAGAAGGTGGGTAACAGCAGGCCCGGAAATAGTACGTTCGCTGGGCGGTATTTCGCATCAGATGTTCTTTCGACGGAGAAAGTTACAGAGCACCATGAACAAATCCCCTTCGTTGACTGGTTGCGAAATGTGGTTATGAGCGGATGTTCTTTTCTTCTATTGTTTTTTTTTTTTTTCGTCATGACCGAAATGCTCTGGAATTACTACGGACTGCTAGTGGGATGCACGCGCTGTCTGCCAGATTTCTGTGGCTTGAGGTATTGTTAAGATAAGTTCTGGTATTCCAAGTGGACTCCAACTCAGCTCATCCAGAACTTTCCCTTTCTGAAATGATGAAACAATGGGGACATTCCTTCGGCCCTGACTTGACTTAGTGACATTCAACCTGAACTGACTTAGTGACAT
>JADBJO010006537.1:45000-55000 GCA_016801955.1 Conus betulinus
TCCCATTGGTCCAGACATGTCAGCGTAGTTCTGCGTCCAGTCGTAGTCCCAGCCTTTAAACAGCTTGTCCGCCTCGAACCAGTTGGGCCGGTACAGCCTGGCGCTCTCCATGTGCACGCGGCCGGGGTTCTTGTGCCACATGTCCCGGGGCACCCACAGGGAATTGTTGAAGAACTGCACGTTGTTGTAGCGGTTGTAGCGGTCGTACCAGTCCCGGATGAAGGCGTTGTTCCGTTTAGCCACCACGAAGGCGTTGCCCATGCCCGTGGCGTTCTCGATCAGCCCCAAGGTCAGGTCGTACCTCAGCAGTGGCTCCGGGTCACGGACCATGACCATGTCGGCGTCCAGGTAGATGCCTCCGTTCAGCAGCAGCACCTGCAGGCGGACCACGTCTGATATGTGGTGCTTGAACTTGACTGGCTGGCCGCCCAGGGTGCTTATCCAGGGTCTGGTACACACACACACACACACACACACACACACACACACACACACACACACACACACACACACACACACACACACACACACACGGAGGAGGAGGTATAAGATCCAACACTTCATAGCTAGATACAGACAACAAAGAGCAAGTCACATCATTTTGACAGCCTCTGAGAAACAACGGAGACCAAATCAGGTCTGCAAGCAAGGTAAACCATCCAGTAAAGAAGGCATAAATGGTTCCAAGACTGACAGAATTCAGAGACATGACGAGAGACAGGACGGCATTCACAGTTCCACGACTGACAGAATCAAAGGCAGGACGAGAGACAGGACGTGAAATACATAGCGGAGAAGACCAACATTTCACATGGTACGAGTTAAACTGACATAGACTGGGGTATACAGACATACACTGGGGTATACAGGCATACACTGGGATATACAGACATACATATGATATACAGACATACATTGGGGCATACAGACATAGACTGGGATATACAGACACACATTGGGCATACAGACACAGACTGGGATATACAGGCATACATTTCGATATACAGACATACTCTGGGGTACCAAACGCACACGTTCTAAGCAAGGTATTAGCGCCAAAAGCTGGGAACTATTTTGCATACAGAGAGGGTAAGGGCAAGGTTATACAGTTTAGAACAAACAACAGCCAGGACCTCACACGCACAGGCAGACCTGGCTATCCTAAAACTGCTAGTAGTGTGCATTTCAACTAAAATCAGCGTCTTTTCTACAAACATGTGCGCCAAGTGGAAGCGGTTGATGGGTGTCTTGTTAGTAACCACAGTCAGTACATCAGAGAAACAGGTCTACCTCATCTTACTGAACCTACCGAAAAAAAAAGGTTTCTCCGAATAGCAATAACTTTCAAAACTGATACATCGGCATACTCTGGCACGAATTCAGGCTCTTACTGTCTTTTTTTTTTCTTCTTCCATTTTTTTTTTCAGAGCGTGTAGTTCCTTGTTACAAACGCCACCCAGGCGCGTGTTCGCTCGCACGAGTTAGCGAGAGTTGTCGTTCTTTGGTCATCGCGCACACACAGAATGGTTACACACCACAAGTTTAATAAAGATTCGACAACTCTCGCCTCGATGTCGTCGTATTCATCGCATTTCGTCAAACATGCATACAAACTACGGCAAAATCGTGTGGCTACAAAACAGAGAGAACTAAGAGAGACAAACGGACAGACAAGCGGCCATGCAGAGAAACGGGCAGACAAACGGACAGACAGACAGACAGACAGACAGACATGGAGACTGCACCTGTGGACAAAGCGAACCCCTCTGACGTCTCTCATCAGGCGTTGCCACCACTTGCCGTAAGGATGGACATCCCCGATCAGGTACAGACCTGTGGGCTGATGATGATGATGATGATGATGATGATGATGATGATGATGATGATGATGATGGACATCCCCGATCAGGTACAGACCTGTGGGCTGATGATGATGATGATGATGATGATGATGATGATGATGATGATGGACATCCCCGATCAGGTACAGACCTGTGGGCTGATGATGATGATGATGATGATGATGATGATGATGATGGTGATGATGATGATGATGATGATGATGGACATCCCCGATCAGGTACAGACCTGTGGGCTGATGATGATGATGATGATGATGATGATGATGATGATGATGATGATGATGATGATGATGATGATGGACATCCCCGATCAGGTACAGACCTGTGGGCTGATGATGATGATGATGATGATGATGATGATGGTGATGATGATGATGATGATGATGATGATGATGATGATGATGATGATGGACATCCCCGATCAGGTACAGACCTGTGGGCTGATGATGATGATGATGATGATGATGATGATGATGATGATGATGATGATGATGATGATGATGATGATGATGATGATGATGATGATGATGATGATGGACATCCCCGATCAGGTACAGACCTGTGGGCTGATGATGATGATGATGATGATGATGATGATGATGATGATGATGATGATGATGATGATGATGATGGACATCCCCGATCAGGTACAGACCTGTGGGCTGATGATGATGATGATGATGATGATGATGATGATGGTGATGATGGTGATGATGATGATGATAGACATCCCCGATCAGGTACAGACCTGTGGGCTGATGATGATGATGATGATGATGATGATGATGATGATGATGATGATGATGGACATCCCCGATCAGGTACAGACCTGTGGGCTGATAATGATGATGACGATGATGATGATGATGATGATGATCCCCGATAATAATAATAATGGACATCCTCGATCAGGTACAGATCTGTGGGCTGATGATGATGATGATGATGATGATGATGATGATGATGATGATGATAACAACAATCATCATCATCATGATCATCATCATCATGATAATAATAAAGGGAACTAAGAAGAGCGCAGACTTGCATCCAGGTCGCACGAACTGCAATTGCGCCGTGAGTTACCGCGGTAAGCAAAATATGTTTTCCGGCCCAGAGCAGAGAGTAACACTTGCTGCGGTGTGAAAGGGTTACCTCCCTGGTGTGGCTGTCGTTTTTTTTTTTTCGTTTTTTTTTTTTTGTTTTGTTTTTTTTTTTTTTTTTCGTTTTTTTTTTTTTTTTTTAATAGGACCTGCAAAAATATGAAATGTCAAGTTGTATGTCACTAGAAAGTATCAAAATTCATTGAAAATGTTTTTTTTCTTTGCGGCTACATTCAATGGGTTTGTCATTAGACCTCTTTCCAAGATCGCTTGCCCCCCCCCCCCCCCCCCCCCCCCCCCCCCCCCCCCCCCCCCCCCCCCCACCGGTTTTGCGTCATCTTGCTTACAAACGAACACCCTTAACAGCAAACGTCTGGGGTGAAACCTTCTATATACTATAACAATAATGCTACTATCACAAGTCCTTGTAATCACACACACACACACACATACACAACACACACACACACACATACAAACACACACGGATAGATAGATAGATAGATAGATAGATAGATAGATAGATAGATAGATAGATAGATAGATAGATAGATAGATAGGCAGAAACACACACACACACACACACACACACACACACATACACACACACACACACACACACACACACACACACACACACCTTGATGAAGCGTTTCGCTGCTACGAAGCTGACGTAATGCAAAAACTTGAACTCGAACTGGCCAAAGATGACGTAGTAGACTATGCGCGGGACCCTGGTGTCGTCATCACGCCTGACACAGTCACCGTCATCATGCAGATCAATCAATCTGTTGGGTCAGGTACAAAGCAGTGCTCAGTTCACTGACACAGTGTCACCATGCGGATCAATCTGCTGGGTCAGGTACAAAGCAGTGCTCAGTTCACTGACAGTGTCATCATGCAGATCAATCTGCTGGGGTCAGGTACAAAGCAGTGCTCAGTTCACTGACACGGCGTCACCATGCAGATCAATCTGCTGGGTCAGGTACAAAGCACTGCTTAGTTCACTGACGGCGTCATCATGCAGATCAATCTGCTGGGTCAGGTACAAAGCATTTCATTGAACTCTTCGAATCCACGCTAACTGCTCAGGACTTTGTCCAGGCGGAAACAAAGACTCTCTCTCTCTCTCTCTCTCTCTCTCTCTCTCTCTCTCTCTCTCTCTCTCTCTCTCTCTCTCTCTCTCACACACACACACACACACACACACACACAGCCCTGGAGTGAAAAGGCGTAGTTTTAACTATCATCGCCCGTCGACCTCAAGGCACCTTTATAACTCTATCCATGCAGCACCCAATTTGAGGAGATGAGTGATTGTTCCTTCTTCCCACTCCACGTCCACTTGGCGCTCAATTTGAAGGTACAAGTGATTGTTCCTTCTTCCTTTTCAATGTCTTGATGTTGTTTGCCTTGCTTGAAGAAGACCAAAGAAGTCAACACGCAGTGATTCTCAACAGTAATTTCTCTTTTAAGTTCCAATCCTTGAGAGAAAAAAAAAAGTGAAGGTATTTTCTGAAGAAGATGTCTACAGTTACCGACAGGGAAGTCCTTTCTTCAGTAACATGCCTTGAACAAAGACCATTTGATTTATGTTAGCGCCCCCTCTGGGTGCCAGTATCGCCCATCACATTGAAACAAGCAGCTGGACTTGAGCATTCTCTGTGTGCCAGTATATCGCCCACCAAACTGAAACAAGCAGCTGGACTTGAGCATTATTGGATGCGTTTCTGAGAGTGTTGCTTAAATTTCCTGACCAACAGTGTAGGTGTCTGTACGTCTCTGGCTTGGTTGACACCGGGATTTATTATGAAAGTAAACGTGGACTACAGCCTTGTCATGCAGTCTCAGACCTGAATGGAATTCCGTAGCATTATCTTCATCATCCTCATTCTCATCGATCATTTAAAAAAAAGATGATCGAAAGGTCCTCCGCTTTCCCAGGCTCTGCTACAATGAACGAGTCTCTCCTCTGTGTCTCAGACACTCAAAAATCCTCTCACTGCTTTCAAGACTGGCTGGGAAATGCACAACTCTTCCATGATAAGGAGCACACACAATGCTTGTATGATCGTCTGTGGATTGAATTTTCTAATACACAACTCTTCCACAAAAGGAGCACACATAATGCTTGTATGATAATCTGTGGGTGGACTTTTCTAATGCACAACTCTTCCATAATAAGGAGCACACACCTAACACTTGCATGATCCTCTGTGGATGGACTTTTCTAATGCACAACTCTTTCATAATAAGAGCACACCTAACACTTGCATAATCCTCTGTAGATGGACTTTTCTAATGCACAACTCTTCCATAATAATAAGCACACCTAACACTTGCATAATCCTCTGTAGATGGACTTTTTTTCTCATGGCTGGTGCCAACGTGAGGCGACTGCAGGCGGAAAGTGGAACTAAAAGGCGGAAAAAAAAAAAAAAAAAAAAAAAAAAAAAACACTATTTCGCCGAACGAAAGAGATAAGTGAAATACAAGACAAAACACGTTGCGGTTCGACCTCTGTGGTCTTCTTCAGGCAAGAAAAACAGCAATAAAGACAATGAAAACGAAGAAAGAATAATCACCTATCTCCTCAAAAACACACTTCGCGCCCAAGTTTAGGAGATAGCTGATTGCTCGTTCTTCGTCTTCATTGTCTTCACTGTTGTTCGTCTTTCCTGAAGAAGACCAACGATGTCGAAACGTGTCGTGTTTTTGTCGTGAAATTTGTCGGTCTCTTTCGTTCGGCGGTACAGAAATTTTCCTTTGCTTATTTTTTTTTTTTCATGGCTGGGTCATCGTTGGGAATCGGACATGGAGTCTTCTCCGTGGGACTGTACACAGTCACACCCATATCCTAAAACCCAGAGAGTGTGCTTCAGCATTGTACACTGTGTACATACTATACACAGTCACCACAGTGTGCTTCTGGGTACCCTCTCTTTCTCAGCGATTGGAAGAGTGTGAAAAAGGGAGGTAGGTCACACTCATCTGCAATACAACAACACGATCACAATCCACAGACAGTCACACACACGAAGGTGTGTATGTGCAAACACATAGACACAGACATACACACGTGCGTGTGTGTGTGTGTGTGTGTGTGTGTGTGTGTGTGTGTGTGTGTGTGTGTGTGTGTGTGTGTGTGTGGTGGTGGTGTGGTGGTGGTGGTGTGTGTGTGTGTGTGTGGGTGTGTGTTGTGTGTGTGTCCACAGACACACACACACACGAAGGTGTGTATGTGCAAACACACAGACACAGACTGTTGATGTGGTGGTGGTGGTGGTGGTGGTGGTGGTGGTGGTGTGTGTGTGTGTGTGTGTGTGTGTGTGTGTGTGTGTGTGTGTGTGTGTGTGTGTGTGTGTGTGTGTTTTACTATGGGATCAACTACAGACAATGTGCACACTCAGGTGATTATTTCGGGGCGAGAGGGTGGGGACTGAGGTGGGGTTGGGTGGGGGGGGGGGGGCTAGAAACTCGATCGAATATTGGATCCAGTGGTCATGTTTAAAGAGAAAAGTTGGCAGATACAAACACAACAGCTGTTGTTTACTGGCATTTATTGTCATTTTTGCCGCGGTGTGCTAAGTGAAGGAGTGGGAAAGACAGAAACGTGCACTTCACACACGTTTGCACGCTAACTGAATGAATCACTCCAAATGAAAGCCGACTTTCCAGTACCTGTCATACATTGTGCAAGTAACGTGGGCGGTAGCGAACACTTTCACAAGTTTCAGCGTGATGACATAGTGTCCGAAGCAGCGTATCTCTCGGAGTTTCTACAAATGAATATGTCTATCTTTATTCTGAAGGACTGTCCACTGGATGTGCAGCAGCAATGCTCACAAACTGATCTGAAATTGTTTGAGATAGGTCACAATGCATTGTAGAGAACTCACTGCTGCACTTCAGAGAAAGGGATGAACTTCAGAGAAAGGGATGAACTTCAGAGAAAGGGATGAACTTCAGAGAAAGGGGGAATTTCACAGAAAGGAGGGAACTTCAAAGAAAGGAACTTCAAAGAAGGGAAGAACTGCAAAGAAAGAAGGAACTTCAGAGAAAAAGAAACATTTCAGAGAAATAAAAGAACTGCAAAAAAGGAAGGAATTTCAGAGGAAGGGAGAATTTCAAAGAAAGGGAGGAACTTCAGAGGAAAGGGGGGGGGGGGGGGGCTTCAAAGAAAAGGAGGATTTTCAAAGAAAAGGGAGGAACTTCAGAAAAAGGGAGGAACTTCAAAGAAAGGGAGGAGGAACTTCAAGCAAGACAGGACCTTCAGAGAAAGGGGGACTTCAAAGAAAGGGGGGAACTTCAAAGAAAGGGGGGAACTTCAAAGAAAGGGGGAACTTCAAAGAAAGGGGGAACTTCAAAGAAAGGGGGAACTTCAAAGAAAGGAGGAACTTCAAAGAAAGAGAGGAACTTCAAAGAAAGGGAAGAACTTCAAGCAAGACAGGAACTTCAGAGAAAAGGGGGAACTTCAGAGAAATGGAGGAACTTCAGAGAAATGGAAGAACTTCAGAGAAAAGGAGGAACTTCAAAGAAAGGATTCGTTTCACCAAATGTGGAGCCGACAGACAGCTCACAATCAAACACGTGTCAACACTCCGCCTTCGCCCTGTCTCAGCCCACCCATGCCAAACAGCTCTGCATGTCTTTCAGGCCAAGGTCAGGTCCACATGGTTCAGATCAAGCTAACACCCAGCATGCCCCATGAGGAAGAGCTCTGCGACATCAGTATCAGCTAGCTTAAGAGGTCTGCCCACGTGGCAAGTTTCGGGCCTTGACGGACTGAGACATGGTTTCAAGAGCCAACATGGCTACATTGCGGACGCGTAGTTCGCAAGTTTCGGGCCTTTGAGCAACATGGTTTCCAGCAATAGACAAACCTGTCCGATATATTGCGTTCGCGTAGTTCGCAGATTAGAACAGTATTCAATTCGGGTTATCTTCCCCTTCCAATATTGTCTGCAGTTGTCCAATCAAAACTGCTTTCCCCTACTAAGGAGTAAATAACCCATGCAAGGCTTACGTCCCTTCTAAAAAAGGTGACAAGTTCACTGACGTTTGGGTGTTCATTGTTCAAACATGCCGAGAATTGAACTGAATTCAAACATGCCGGGATTTGAATTGAAAAGCCCGAATGGCACACGCAAAGAAGAAGCGCATGCGAGCACCTAAAACTGGCTGAATATGGAAAAAAGAAACATGTTTAGTCAAGTGTCAGCCTCAGTGAAACGACGTAGTTCCTCCCGCAAAGCGACGATCCATAACGGTACACGTAGCCTATGTCAGCTGGGCTGAATACTCTAGTTTATGGGCAGATATCTACGTGAGTATCAAACCATTAATGTCTTACTACTAATATCCGACCGCAGCCAACGTTTTATACTGTATTGATCTCACACGACATGAAATTTCTTCGTTTCAAATGGTAGCAGTCGTGCAGAGTGCGCGCGCACAGAGCAAGGTGAAAGGTCAGGTACAATGTCCCAACAGTGTGTCTTGCATATGGATGGCTACGTCTGCGGAGGGTGGTGTGTGTGCAAACTGTCTCAACACTATGGTGAATGTCTCCCTCCTCTGCGGGCGCCTTGCAACCCGAAACCACAGCTTCCCTGGCCCAGTCTTCTGTTGCCTCGGGAAAGGTGTAGGCACAAAAGCAAAAGGAAAAACAAGCAAAACAAAGAAAGGAAAGAACAGAAACAACCGTAAAAAATGGCAAAACTAAACAAAAATGGAATGGTCTCACACACACACACATACACACACACACACACACGCGCGCACACACACACACACACGCACCCTAAAACCCCTCCCTCCCTCCACTCAAACTCCCTCCATTAAACAACTGGTCCGTGTGTGTGTGGTGTGTGTGTGGGGGGGGGGGGGGGGGGGGGAGGGGGGGGATTGTTTTTTCCAGAAACAAGAGTTTGAAAAGCCCGTCTTGGTGGCAGTTCTGATGGTAGGTGGAATCAGAAGACAGCTTAGAATCAAAATAAATAATAACAAAGTCACAACATTCCTAGAAGAGACAGACGAATAGACAGCCAGCCAGCCAGCCAGACAACCAGACAGACAGACCTGTAGGTAGAAGATAGAGCAGACGGCATCTCTGTCCCGGGCGGGGGTCCACAGACCAGAGAAGGGTCGTACAGACAGACAGACAGACAGACAGACAGACAGACAGACCTGCTGGAAGAAGAAGATGGAGCAGACGACATCTCTGTCCCGGGCCGGGGGTCCACAGACCAGGGAAGGGTCGTAGGTCTGCTGCACGGTGGGGTCCGGCCTGCCCAGAAACTCCAGCACCGAGCAGTTGGGGGCGTTGAACCACCTCCCCTCCTCCCCACCTCCCTTCCCTTTCCCTCCACCCCCCACTCTCTCCTCCATCTCTTGCAGGGGAAGGCCGCGCGGTGCCAGAGGAGGGAGTCTAGAATCAGCCTCAGCGGCGAGTGGGGGCAGAAGCGATGCCAGAAAAGGCGGCACGCGCAGGTCCGTCATCATCATCATCAGCACCACCATCACCGACATCGTCAGCACCGGCAAGGTCGCTCGGCCCAGCAGGCGGCGCTGCAGGCAGGTCAAGGTCACCTTCATGACTCACTGTGCTGAAAGCAGAAAGCAGAGGTGGCACTCAGACAGATGTGTGACGGATATTCTGGAGAGGTCCTGACAGCAGAAAGCAGAGCTGGCACTCAGACAGATGTGTGACGGATATTCTGGAGAGGTCCTGACAGCAGAAAGCAGAGCTGGCACTCAGACAGATGTGTGACGGATATTCTGGAGAGGTCCTGACAACAGAAAGCAGAGGTGGCACTCAGACAGATGTGTGACGGATATTCTGGAGAGGTCCTGACAGCAGAAAGCAGAGGTGGCACTCAGACAGATGTGTGACGGATATTCTGGAGAGGTCCTGACAGCAGAAAGCAGAGGTGGCACTCAGACAGATGTGTGACGGATATTCTGGAGAGGTCCTGACAGCAGAAAGCAGAGCTGGCACTCAGACAGATGTGTGACGGATATTCTGGAGAGGTC
>JADBJO010006537.1:60000-70000 GCA_016801955.1 Conus betulinus
TCTCTCTCTCTCTCTCTCTCCTATCTATCTCTCTCTCTTGCTCGCTTCATTATTCTATTCCACTCTCGCATGACAATACAAGCAAAGGTAGATTTGTTCTTTCTGCGACGGAAATTGCACTATGCTCGTACTAAAGTTTTTCTTTCTTTTCTTATATTTCTGTAACTAAATCAATCTGTCTGTCTGTCTGTTTGTCTCTGTCTCTCTCTCGAATCGCTTCATTTATCTATTCCACTCTCGCATGAGAACACGAGCAAAGATAGATTTTCTCTTTTTGCGAAGGAAAATTGCACTATGACATCTGCGTACTCTTTTCTTATATCTATCATAGTCAGTCTCTCTCTCTCTCTGTGTGTGTGTCTGTCTGTGTCTGTGTGTGTGTGTGCGCGCGTGTGTGTGTGTGTGTGTGTGTGTGTGTGTGTGTGTGTGTGTGTGTGTGTGTGTGTGTGTGTGTGTGTGTCGCTGTGGCTTTATATGTGTCTCTCATAAAAATCAGTCACTGGTCATTGTCAACATTTCTTCCACGAGATTCGAGACAGCTGAACTAAATCGAACACAACAGATGTGTACATCTCACTGGATAAACATTGTATGCAACAGCAGGCATATGAAAAGCATTTAAACAACACACACACACACACACACACACACACACACACACACACACACACACACACACACACACACACACACACACACACACACACACACACACACACACACACACACACACACACACACACACACACACAAAAGACCGCAAAGTCGCTGGGTCGGACGTTTCTTTTTTTTTTTTTTTTCCTCTCTCTCTTTTAAGCATTTATGTCAATTTGAATTTTTGTTCTATTTACTGAACAATTTTTCGTTCTTTACAAGACATACACAAGGCACAAATACATGTATGCACACATCAGTAAAAACATAGTGACGATGAAAGAAAAGGTGACAATGAAGTATGGGCTAACACAGCTAAAGCAGCAACATTAAACCAGAACACTTTGGTAAGTTAGCATGGATGAGGTAAGACAAGTTGTAGGAATGTTTAACAAGTATCAAAAACCGCCACCATCATATTCATGAGCAAGATTAACAATCTTTTTTATATTATTATCATAGTTGTCATTTATTCTTTAATCCTAAGTAACACTACATCATCTCTCTCTCCCCCTCTCCCCCCCCCCCTCCCTCCACCCCACTGTCAGCATACATGGATCTGATTTAAATAACTTTGATAACAAATCATTCTACTCTGGGTATGTGTCCCTATGCTTTTTCCTTGGACTGAAGTGCTTATAAGAGAGAGAAAGAGAGAGAGAGAGAGAGAGAGAGAGAGAGAGAGAGAGAGAGAGACAGACAGACAGACAGACAGACAGACAGACAGACAGACAAGACAGACAGAGATGTAGAGACCAGAGAGAGGTAGAGGCAGAGAGTGAAGTGAAAGTGAAAAAAAAAAAAAAACAAAATAAACAAAATAAACAAACAAAAAATGACTCATTCGGAGACTCCCCCTCCCCCCCCCCCCCCCCCCCCCCCCAAGTGCCTACCCCTATCACCAAAAATAAACGCAACAAAGGAGACAGGAGGGCCTCCATGTGAACAGATACAGTCCTCATACTTCACATTATTTCGATGGTTTAGAGCCAAAGTCGTCCATCCCCCAGTCAGTCGATCCAGCCACCACCAACCCCACTGCAAACAATAGGAGCTTGTAGAGTTGTAGTATGCAATTTTGCAGCCAATGTCATTATCAGGTAATACAAGCTGCTCACTTTTGCAGTGAAGTCAATAATAAGCCAATCCGCCATCCAGAGACAGGCGAGTTCGGCCCCAAGCCATCGACATAGTCATGCACTGGAGAGAAAGGGAGGAATATAAACACATAAGGACACACACAAATAAAATAGGATATAGACTCCCCCATTTTCCCAATTGGAATCCCCCTCTCTAATGTGGTCGGACTATTTTTAGTATCCGCGGCCATAAGTCGCCAATCGGGTCCGCACATATTTCTCCGCCCTGTACGGTAAAAAGCTTATTCAGATAGGCACCGGACAAATGACATAGACCCCATGCTTACTGATGCGTTGTGAATTTGTCTTTCGTTTCCACTGAAAGGATTCGTATAGCATGTCCGATAGTACCGCACGCTCAGTGCCTAAGCATTCATGCGTTTTCAGCTTAAGTTTGACAAGTCAAAAGAGAAGAGAGAGAGAGAGAGAGAGAGAGAGAGAGAGAGAGAGAGAGAGAGAGAGAAGGGTGACAGGTGGGAATTTGACGTATTATGTATGACACTGAGTCACGTTAGTTACGTTTTCTGCTTACAACTTCCATATGTATGACGTCAATGATCAACCAGCAGCCAGCAGTGCCGAAAGTTTGGCGATGACAAAATAACACGCTGATTGGCTGACAGTTGTGTTGTGTAGACCTCACTGTTGAAGACAAAATAACACGCTGATTGGCTGACAGGTGCGTTGTGAAGGCCTCACCGTTGAAGATGAAATAACACACGCTGATTGGCTGACAGTGTGTTGTGTAGACCTCACTGTTGAAGACAAAATAACACGCTGATTGGCTGACAGGTGTGTTGTGTAGACCTCACTGTTGAAGACAAAATAACACGCTGATTGGCTGACAAATGTGTTGTGTAGACCTCACTGTTGAAAGACAAAATAACACGCTGATTGGCTGACAAATGTGTTGTGTAGACCTCACTGTTGAAGACAAAATAAACACGCTGATTGGCTGACAGATGTGTTGTATTGGTCTCACTGTTGAAGATGAAATAACACACTTATTGGCGGACAGATGTGTTGGTCTGTTGAAGACAACACAACACGTTTATTGGCTGACAGGTATGTTGAATCATTATTCTTCCAAATCCTCAACTCAAAAGGTCTGTTGAATCATTATTCTTCCAAACCCTCAACTCAAAAGGTCTGTTGAATCATTATTCTTCAAACCCTCGACTCAAAAAATTGACACTGCTCACCTTTCGAAAACCGATATGAATCTTTTAAATGTGTGATTCATTTTGCAACATGTTATAAACGCGGTAGCTGGGGTTCGGATTTGTCGAAAGCAGTATTAAACCCAGTCAGTTAGCAAGCAAATGGTGTTAGATTTAGCTAACAAAGTGAAAAGTTGGCGATAAAATGGCTAAATTGTGTCGGTATCGCAAAAGTGTGAACAGATAATAGCCGGTCTGTACTCACTGTTGGCTTCCTCCTGTATTGTGGTATCATTAAGGGAAACAAATTGACGCTTTTTTTCCCTTCTGGTTCCTTTTTGCTGGCTTCTAATATCAACAATTTACAAACGCTTTTGATAAGTCATGCGTTCTGTTGACCAATGACGTTAAAATACTTGTTATCGTAGGTGCACGTCAGACTTGACGTCATAAGAAGAGAAGTGGATCACTTCCGCCAACTTTGACTGTTCTTCCTCTTCTTCTTCTTCTTTCGTGAAGTGTCCACCTTCCACCAGCTGGGAGAAAAAAAAAAAAAACACAAAAAAACAAAAAAACACACCCAACATTCTAATCATTTCTGTCATTCCAGACCTTATCATGAGAAATTGTAATTTATAATTTGACGTCACATAAGAAGAAGACTCCTCATATAAATGACATCCATCATTTTTCGCGTGTAACAGCTGCGAGCGTCGAGGATGTGTTCATGTCCAACGCAATAAAACGTAACGACCTGTTACTGTTAGGGGGGGGGGGGGGGGGCAGAAAAAAAAGGGGAAAAAAAAAAAAAAAAAAACAGGGGATTTCTCTTGTCTTTCTATTGCAAAGTACAGTTACCTTTTCATAGAGTCCAAATATTGTGTTTGAAGCGTTTGCTAGGATAACGTTCCTAAGATTTTTTCCTGTTGCAGGGATCAAGTAACTAGATCTAAAGAGTCGAATCAGCTTCATTGCACGCGAGGATAGTGACTGTATTCCAGGCGCACCGTGTCACTCGAATCAACCTCCACTGCACGCCAGGACAGTGACTGTGTGTTCCCGGCGCCCCGTGTCACTCTCATGTTTTTGACATTACCTGTCTCTCATTCAGTTGGGACTTAGCGGGTGTCTGACCTTTGCATCAGCCCAACACGCTGTTCAGAGATTGAGTACCAGCCCAACGTTTGGCTGTGCCATTATTATCATTGTATGTGTGTGTAGTGAATGTACACAACATGTGTGTTATGGATGAGTGGCAACGGCCCATGTGTGTGGGCTAGCGCATATGTGTGTGCATAATGTGTGTGTGTTTGTGTGTGTGTGTGTGTGTGTGTGTGTGTGTGTGTGTGTGTGTGTGAGAGTGTGTGAGAGAGAGAGAGAGAGAGAGAGAGAGAGAGAGAGAGAGAGAGAGCGTGCTCAAGCGTATGTGCGCACTTGAGTGTGTATGTGTGCGCGCACGTGTGTGTGTGTGTGTGTGTGTGTGTGTGTGTGTGTGTGTGTGTGTGTGTGTGTGTGTGTGTGTGTGTGTGCGTGTGTGTGTGTGTGTGTGTGCGTGCGTGCGTGCGTGCGCGCGCGCATATGTATGTGTGCGTGTGTGTGTGTGTGTGTGTTGGCCACGAGACCCTCTTCTTAAATTCTCTCATCATAGTTGTTAATTGATTTATCCATCAGCTTCAAATCATGCGTAGTGTTGTCTCAAAACTTAGTGGATGTGGTACACGCAGTGACGTCTCCTTGATGAAACTGAAACTGCATTCTGAAGCCGACAGGTGGGGCAACATTGCGTGAGCGCGACCACCAGCGGCATCTGTCCAATGGAAAAAACAGCGGGGTAACTCTCGCTGCACGCGAACTCCAAGACAGTTACCTCCCTTGCAGCTTTCCGAACATCGTCTGTTGCTGTCTCTGCCAAGAAGGTAATGTTCTTCACTGCCGTCCTTTGGTGTTGTTGTTAGTTTACGGGTCAGAAAGATGACGCAAAATAGGCAGAAATAAACCAAACATGCCAAGAAAGACGAACTCCTTGTATTTCAATGCAGATAAATAGTGCAGATTTAGATCGTTTAGGGGACCACGATCCATTCAAGAATAGGATGCAGAGAACTGATTTTCATTAATCTCAGTGGACAGTCGGCATGTTTTTGGTGCTCAGTCGGAATGTCCTCATCATGGTGGACAGTCGGCATGTCCTCATCATGGTGGTCAGTCGGAATGTCCTCATCATGGTGGTCAGTCGGAATGTCCTCATCATGGTGGTCAGTCAGTCGGAATGTCCTCATCATGGTGGACAGTCGGCATGTCCTCATCATGGGGGACAGTCGGCATATCCTCAACATGGGGGACAGTCGGCATGTTTTTGGTGGACAGTCGCAATGTCCTCATCATGGTGGACAAGTCGGCATGTCCTCATCATGGTGGACAGTCGGCATGTCCTCATCATGGGGGACAGTCGGCATGTCCTCATCATGGTGGACAGTCGGCATGTGGGGGACAGTTGCCATGTCCTCAGGTCGGCATGGGGGAAATGGCCACACAAAATGGACAACTGGGGTACAGCGCAAAGAGCATGATCAGGGGAAGATCACTGTCACAGATTCAGAAACAGCAGGCAAGTTTTCCTTTAACGATTTAGAGAGTTAGGGTTACAGTGGGTTAGGGTTAGAGTCAGGGGGGGGGCTGTTGCTAGTTTATGGAAACTTGTAGAAGAAAGAATTTCATACAACCTGTATTGATTTCTGGTGGTGGGAATACCACAGAATTATACACAGTGGTGTATCTCCATTTGATGCTAAAGGAAACAGAGACAGTCAGCCTCCCTGACAAGTCCGATCCAGCAGACGAAAGGTCTCGGGGCAGGTGATCTGAATGGTTCTGTCTTTGGGAAGGGTTACAATGGTCCCCACATGTTGCAGTGAAGAATTTCAGATTTATGTGTTATATTTTTCTGCTTTCTATTTTCATTTACTTTCTTCCTTCGTCCTTCCCCCCCCCCCCCCCCCCCCCCCCCCCCCCCCCCCCCCCCCCCCCCACCACATTTTTTTCCGGTTAAATTTTGGCCAAGTCATTAATGTAATGACGGAGAAATTGTTAGCCTGCACTTTCCCCCCACTACTTTACAGTTCAATATTATTGACTGGCGCACTAAAATTGTGTGTGCTCTACAACCTATAACTGGAAGCTCGAAATGTTGTTAAATATGTCGGAAATCTTTCGATCGCGATAAATGAACACAAGAAATTAATGCCTGCTGCTCCTGTCTTTTTAGCTTGTGTTGTCGAATAATACGTTACACTGTTAGAATCACTGGGAAACAAGCCTGATTTTCTGTGTAACTCAACAGACTGGTCAGCCACCAATGCCTTCCAAATGGCGATCTTTCAGGTAAATCAATGACGTTAACATGGCACCACTTACACACTATCCAGTCTACAACTTCAATAACTCCAGACTGGCACAATGAAATGTTAAGATTATGGACATCTCCAGACTGGCTCAATGAAATGTAAAGATTATGGACATCTCCAGACTGGCTCGATGAAATGTTAAGATTATGGACATCTCCAGACTGGCTCAATGAAATGTAAAGATTATGGACATCTCCAGACTGGCTCGATGAAATGTTAAGATTATGGGCATCTCCAGACTGGCTCAATGAAATGTAAAGATTATGGACATCTCCAGACTGGCTCGATGAAATGTTAAGATTATGGACATCTCCAGACTAGCTCAATGTAATGTTAAGATTACGGACATCTCCAGACTGGCTCAATGAAATGTACAGATTGTGAACAATTGCAGATTGGGCCAGTGAAATGTACAGATTGTGAATAACTCCAGACTGGCTCAATGAAATGTACAGATTGTGAACAACTCCAGATTGGGTCAGTGAAATGTACAGATTGTGAATAACTCCAGATTGGCTCAATGAAATGTAAAGATTGTGAAGGCTTTGACTTTGCAGTAAACTGGTTTATTAGTCGGTTGCCACTAAACCAATCTACTCTGTATTATGTGTCGCTGCAATGTGCAGAAAATGAAAATGTAGGTGCCAGAGAAATCACTGCCATGGCACCAAAGCTGTGTAATGCTGGCTGGAAATGACATTGTGTCTGGAACTTCACCAGTCGTCGCATGGCACCCACATAGTGCATGGCACCAGGGCACAGAGACATGGTCAGTGCACGCACTGAGTGCAGGAAAACAGTTATTAAAAGTAAAAAGTCAAATGTCGCGAAATACTGTTCATGGAAGTGTGGGCTCCATAGTGACCTGGTTCCCATAACCTGTTTCTGATCATAACACAGTGAAACAACCACACCCCCTATGTCAGCCATAGGCCCATAGTGACCTGGTTCCCATGGCCTATTACTGATCATAACACAGTGAAATCACTATACCCCCTATGTCATAAATCATAAACCCAGAACATCTGCTCTGGAAACTATGCCTCCCAAAGAGACCCACAGACCCAGTGCTGGCCTTCTCTTCAATCCTCACTCTGCCCATCTGCAGGATCCTGAAGTCTAACTGGTGCATTCTAGAAAATTATAATCCAGCACCACTGTCAACGTTTACCCATTGACCATCTCCATTCCTTCCCACTTACTATTACCGGTACTAATAAAATTGCTTTCATTATTATTGCTCTCAGTAGCACTGTCATCATATCATCGTTATCAGTACTATCATCATCACCTTCATTTAAAATAATAATGATGATAATATAATAATAATAATAATAATAATAATAATAATAATAATAATAATAAAGAATGATAATAATAATAGTAATAATAAAATAATAAATAAATAAATAAATAAAATAAAGTGAAAATTTGAAAAAAAAAACACCACCTTCCTGCTTGTTACAAAAAAATTGCTATTAATACTATCATTAATTTAATTATCATTCTTTACAATATTTGTGACGTACCTGCTTACCACTTTTCCAGCCCCCTACAGCATCACTATCATTACTATATAGTTACAATCACAATTATTATCAAAACTATGAATATGCATATCATAATAAGTAATATACCTATTAGATTCCGTCCTTCCCATAATATACACCTTTAATTTCCTCTTTTTTTTTTTTTTTTTTTTTTTTTTTTTTTTTTTTTTTTTTTTTTTTTGGGGGGGGGGGGGGGGGGGGGGGTTCTCCTTAGTGTTAGTATTAGTACCATTATCATCATTACTATTATTAATATTATTTATTTTTTTTTTTATTTCATTCATTCTATTATCATTATTCTTTAATTATTTATCATATCATCATTATCACACATTTAAAAAAAAATATATTTCTTTATCATATTTTTTTTTTCAGTATCATCATACATTTACCTTCACTATAGTTGTTAGCATTATCATCATTAATACGATTCTTAGTATTGATGATATTACCATCACTACCATTAACATCGCCATCGCCACTAAGACTGTTGCCGAGGCAACCACGCTGTTGAAGAATCCTCTAACCCACTCTCCTTTCTCCCATACTACAACTGTTATTGTCTTATTATCACCCAAAGTGGTAGCATCCTCTCTCTCTATCTATTTTCTAAATATTTGATCATCATCGTCATTACCATTATCAGTATTTTTATCAGTAATTACAATTATCATCATTACAAACTTGACTCACACATTATCTCCCTTCTGACAGCCTCGTTCTCATTCGACGCCAATCTTGCGCTGAAGTGATTGAAGATAAGTGATTGCTCGTTCATTTTCGTTGTCCTAATTGTTTTGTATCTTGCCTGAAGAAGACCTAACAGGTCAACACGCGTCGTGTTTTGTTTTGTGATTCGTTTGTTCACGTTTTCTTTTCTTTTCTTTTTTTTTTTTCGGTTCTCTAACATTTATCTAAGATTTGTGTAGATTTCCGCCTGCAGTCGTCTCACTTTGCAACAAGACATAACCATAAAAGTTTTAGCATCATTCTTGTGAGATATACCATTCATCATAAATCACAAATATCTCTATAAGATATACCATTCGTCATAAATCACAAATATCTCTATGAGATATACCATTCAGTATAAATCACGAATATATCTATGAGAGGTACCATTTATGACAAATCACAAACCTTTCTATGAGATATGCATTCATCAGCAATCATGAAATATCTCTGTGTGATATACCACTCATCACCAATTACAAAAAATATCTGTGTTATACCATTCATCACAAACATCTCTATGTGATATACCATTCATCACAAACATGTCTATATGATATACCATTCATCTCAAACATCACTGTGTGATGATATACCATTCATCACAAACATCTCTATGTAATATACCATTCATCACAAACATCTCTATGCGGTATACCATCCATCTTAAATCAGAAATATCTTTCTGTGATAAACCATCTATGTGAAATACTATTCATCACAAATCACAAACATCTCTATGTGACATACCTTTCATCACAAATCACAAATATCTCTGTGCGGTTTGCTATCACCATAAATCACAAATATCTCTATGTGATATACCATTCATCACAAACATCTCTATGTGATATACTATTTATCACAAATCACAAATGTCTCTATTCCGAGCTGTACGTGCATCGGATGATGACTGCGAGCAAGAGTGTTTTTCATTGGAGAAAGAAGCTCAACTGATCTCCACTCAGAAAACAATGCTCGTTTTCGTTTTGAAAATAAACGCTTTTACTCTTTGAAAAGATCTCTTTAGAAGAAAGAAAGAAAGACGGAAAGAAAGGAAAGTGTCTCGCTGTTGGTTTTTGTTTGTTTGTTTGCTGTTGTTGTTGTTTTTTTTGTTGTTGTTGTTGTTGTTGTTGTTGTTTGTGTTTTGTTTTGACTTTGACAGAAAGCATCTCTCTCTTCACGAAGTCTGATCACAGTTCATTGCTTGTTCCCATCCTAATAAAAAATCATCATCATCATCATCATCATCATCATCATCATCATCATCATCATCATCATCATCATCATCATCATCATCATCATCATCACCACTACTATCACCATAATCATCATCATCATCATCACCACCACCACCACCA
>JADBJO010006537.1:77500-80000 GCA_016801955.1 Conus betulinus
AGTGGGACCAAGGGAAGACTTGTTAAACTTCATCCAACACATGTCTAACTTCCACCCTGCCCTCCGATACACCCATGAAATATCATCCACATCTATTTCCTTCCTGGACCTTTCCATCTCTGTCCACCCAGACTGTTCCAAGCTCTCCACCACTGTCTTCTACAAGCCCACTGACTCCCATGCATATCTCCTGTACAACTCCAGCCACCCATCCTCCACCAGAAACAGCATACCACACTCTCAGTTCCAAAGGCTCAGACGCATTTGCAGCAGAGAGCAAGACTTTGAAAATGAGGCTCAAAGGATGTCCACCTTCTTCATAGCCCGCCAGTACCCAGAGGATATTGTGCAGACAGCACTTGAGCGTGCACGCTCTACCAGCCGCACAGAAGCCCTGAGACCAAAAGAAATGGGAGAGGATGAGGATCGCGCTGTGTCATAGTCATCCCATACCATCCTCACAACCTACCAGTCTGCAGAATCCTGCGTGAAAACTTTAGTCTCCTCCAGCAAGATCCGGACCTCAAACAAATCTTCTCCAAGCCACCGCTGATTGCTTTTCAGAGGGACAAGAACCCTGCGTGACATGCTTGTTAGGTCCAAGCTTAGACCACAGGCCACTCAGTCAACCTCACCAGGGTGCAGACCTTGTGGGGACAAAAAATGCAAAACGTGCCCATTCATAGACACTTCAACTACAGTCGTGGGACCCACTGGCACATTCACGGTGAGGTCCAGTTTCAACTGCCAGTCTAGGGACTTAGTGTACGTCGTGACCTGCACCCTCTGCTCCAAGCTGTATATTGGGGAGACCTACCGCTCATTGGCCGACCGCTTTTCAGAGCACCTGAGGTCGATGAAGCTGGGCCACAACAACCCAGTCGGCCAACATTTTGTTGGCCCGTATCACAGCTTCAGTCATGCAAAGATATTAGCAGTGTGGCAGAACCCCAGAGACCGTGTGTACAGAAAGTACATGGAGAGCCTTGTCATCAGCCGCTGGGCACCACACAGCCAGCTGGGATGAACATCAGAGTCACTGACGTCTAGCTGAGCCAGGGCCCTTCTCTGCCTTAATCTCTCTGTCCTGTCCCTCTTTAGCCCCTGTTCCTTGTTCTTTCAGTAGGCTCTTCTCTTCACTTTAACAACGGGCCTATGGCTTGAAACATCAGTGTCTACCTTCCAAAGGGTCCGACTACCACCGAAAGGTTTTTATAAACTGTATTATTATTTCATTTTAGTAATACAAGGTTCTAAAATGTCAGTATTATGGGTACCTGGTCACTGTAATCTTCAGAAAATGACCCGGCTGATCCTGTACCAAAGAGGCTTCAAGGTGGAAAGTGAAGACAGTTTTATGAGAAAATGACCCGGCTGATCCTGTACCAAAGAGGCTTCAAGGTGGAAAGTGAAGACAGTTTTATGAGAAAATGACCCGGCTGATCCTGTACCAAAGAGGCTTCAAGGTGGAAAGTGAAGACAGTTTTATGAGAAAATGACCCGGCTGATCCTGTACCAAAGAGGCTTCAAGGTGGAAAGTGAAGACAGTTTTATGACCCGGCTGATCCTGTACCAAAGAGGCTTCAAGGTGGAAAGTGAAGACAGTTTTATGAGAAAATGACCCGGCTGATCCTGTACCAAAGAGGCTTCAATGTGGAAAGTGAAGACAGTTTTATGAGAAAATGACCCGGCTGATCCTGTACCAAAGAGGCTTCAAGGTGGAAAGTGAAGACAGTTTTATGAAAAAATGACCCGGCTGATCCTGTACCAAAGAGGCTTCAATGTGGAAAGTGAAGACAGTTTTATGAGAAAATGACCCGGCTGATCCTGTACCAAAGAGGGCTTCAATGTGGAAAGTGAAGACAGTTTTATGAGAAAATGACCCGGCTGATCCTGTACCAAAGAGGCTTCAAGGTGGAAAGTGAAGACAGTTTTATGAGAAAATGACCCGGCTGATCCTGTACCAAAGAGGCTTCAAGGTGGAAAGTGAAGACAGTTTTATGACCCGGCTGATCCTGTACCAAAGAGGCTTCAAGGTGGAAAGTGAAGACAGTTTTATGAGAAAATGACCCGGCTGATCCTGTACCAAAGAGGCTTCAAGGTGGAAAGTGAAGACAGTTTTATGACCCGGCTGATCCTGTACCAAAGAGGCTTCAAGGTGGAAAGTGAAGACAGTTTTTATGACCCGGCTGATCCTGTACCAAAGAGGCTTCAAGGTGGAAAGTGAAGACAGTTTTATGAGAAAATGACCCGGCTGATCCTGTACCAAAGAGGCTTCAAGGTGGAAAGTGAAGACAGTTTTATGAGAAAATGACCCGGCTGATCCTGTACCAAAGAGGCTTTCAAGGTGGAAAGTGAAGACAGTTTTATGACCCGGCTGATCCTGTACCAAAGAGGCTTCAATGTGGAAAGTGAAGACAGTTTTATGAGAAAATGACCGGCGGCTGATCCTGTACCAAAGAGGCTTCAATGTGGAAAGTGAAGACAGTTTTATGAGAAA
>JADBJO010006537.1:85000-95000 GCA_016801955.1 Conus betulinus
TAGGTGGTATGAATAGACACTATGTATACATGATATTTCAATCGTTATGTGTTGATTAGGTGGTGTGTATGGACACGGTGTAAACATAATATTTGCATCGTTTGCGCCTGCAATGTTGGTCGTGAAATCTGAGCAACACTCTCAAAGACGTATCCATCCAGTGAACGAAACTCGACTGTGTGGTCCCAGTCTTCCCATCTGACTGTGTGGTCCCAGTCTTCCCATCTGACTGTGTGGTCCCAGTCTTCCCATCTGGCTGTGTGGTCCCAGTCTTCCCATCTGATGGTGTGGTCCCAGTCTTCCCATCTGGCTGTGTGGTCCCAGTCTTCCCATCAGACTGTGTGGTCCTAGTCTTCCCATCTGGGTCTATTGTAAACTCAACTCTGGGTAGGAGTCGTTCGGGGCAGAGAAAATCCCACATGGCTTTGATGGGAATCGAATCCACGACTTCCCAGCCAGGAGTCCGCGACGCTAACCACTTCGCCACGGCGGCCGGTAAGAGCACGTTAATCAGCCTACATGGGTTTTGTGTTGACTAGGCTGGGTATGGACACGGTTAGGACTGTTTATATGTTATGTTTTGCCCACCTCACGTTTTCCAAGCGCATGTGAAGCAAAGAGAGAATGTCAGTTGGTAACAGCACAGTCGTGTGATTCGCCATGAATAGGTCTGTAGACCGCGTGCTAAACAAATATCCCGTATCACTAATGAAGGGAGGTCTGTCACGAGTGACGATGATGTCAGTGACACAGGCGGGGGACACCCAGCCCAGAGTCATAGACACAGACGTGGGCGCACAGTGGACACACAACAGCAGAGGCCAGGCTCAGTCCTGCCCTGGAGGCCTTTACGCCTTGGTCCATGCCTTGCAAACGTTGCCCAGGATGACCCCTGCCCTTTGTGGACAGTACGTCACCAGGCGATGACCTCTGTGAGCAAGAGTTTCTCAGCCGATGAGAGGAAGCCCCTAGGGGTGCTGCATGCAATCTCCCCCAGAGGATGTGAGGCAGCTCTAGGGGTACTGCTTGCAGTCTTGGAATGATCGGAGAGGCCTGCCGTGTTTCTGTCGCCGGTGCCACGTCCAAGCAGTGAACCCCAGTTGGAAGACAGTCCAGGGAGACAGTTAGACACTGGGCAGTTTTCAGAGAGGAACCCCTCATCAGACCCATGTCCCAGCGCTGAATTTATTAAACTATGAAGGAGACAGCTAGACACCGGACAGTTTTCAGGGAGGAACCCCACCAGACCCACGTCCCAGCCCTGAATTTATTAAACTATGAGGGAGACAGCTAGACACCGGATAGTTTTCAGGGATGAACCCAACCAGACCCACGTCCCAGCCCTGAATTTATTAAACTATGAAGGAGACAGCTAGACACCGGACAGTTTTCAGGGAGGAAGCCCACCAGACCCACGTCCCAGCCCTGAACTCATCACACTGTGAGGGAGCCGGCCAGCATTCAGCTCATGGTTCACAAATGGCCTTCTGCTGCCAGAACTATTTTTGGTGCTGCAGTATTCGAAACCTGCAATTCCCGAAAGGGTGGGTGTCTCAAGGCGTCGCCTTTTTTGACGGACGTCTTGCCTACCTAGCTATGGGACACCTGGCCTCAGTGGGGAAATCTCCGCCTGTGAAGTTGACTGTTGTTCCTTCTCAACCAGATCCAGCTGGATCTCCTTTCAGCTGTCTTTGCCACTTCTTTGGTGTGCCTCTGGTCCTCTTCTTATCAGACGACGAGAGCTGTTCAATAAGATCACAGGCTGATGACCTGTAACCCCTTTGTTTGATAAGATCACAGGCTGATGACCCTGTAAGCCCTTTGTTTGATAACATCATAGGCTGATGACCCTGTAACCCCTTTGTTTGATAACATCATAGGCTGATGACCTATAACCCTTTGTAGGTCTAAGATCATCTTGTGATGAAAAGACGTTAAATAAAACTACTGAACTGAACTGTAACCCCTTTGTTTGATCAGATCACAGGCTGGTGACCTGTAACCCCTTTGTTTGATAAGACCATAGGTTGATGACCCTGTAACCCCTTTGTTTGATAAGACCATAGGTTGATGACCCTGTAACCCCTTTGTTTGATAAGATCATAGACTGATGACCTATAACCCCTTTGTGCTATAGGACCAATGCTGGAACTCCTGGCGACGTAGCTTTTCCTCTGGCAGTGGTAACAGACGTGCAATCACCTTAAGCACCTTGCTGTGTCTCCACCTGCATCTTCTCTGGCAGAGGGCTGCTTTGCGTGAACTCGGGACATGTTCCACTGTTTGCTTGTCCTGACGGGGCCGACACGTAGGCCATTTAATCACCCCCACCACCACCACCACCACCCCTCCTCTTCCTCATGTCACCAGGTTTGGGTTGGAGGGCAGAGGGTTCTTTTCAGATCTGACCAGGACGCTGATGCTGATGCTGGGAGGAGGAGTCCTGTGCCATGAAACGTTACAGCTGAGGCATGTGTGACTGGCTGGAGCAGACGTCAGCATGGATGCCCAGTACGCTTGCTCTGCAGGGTACCTCTGTGTCGGGGATTCTGGGGTCCCAGAAACCGCCCATGACACATCCCTCATCATCAGTATCACTCTGATGGTGGCAGGGCTTACAACTGATTCAACCTTTTCCTTTTTTTTTGTTTGACTAACAGGACCGACAACTGTGTTTTGTGACTAACAGGACCGACAACTCGCTGCCTCCAAAGGAAAGACAAATCGCTGTGTCGCCATGATGAAAGAGACTTATCTAAAAGTGATGTGTGCTGCAAGTGTCCTTGCTGTCATGATAACAAGCTGGCGTCTCCTCCGTTCCCCCAGCCCTGGCGTTGGTAAGGATGCTCATATGTTCTGATGGAGAGTGACGGACAACCTGAACCATGGAGTGACAGACAATATGAACCATTGAGTGACAGACAACCTGAACCATGGACTGACAGACAACATGAACCATGGACTGACAGACAACATGAACCATGGACTGACAGACAACATGAACCATGGAGTGACAGACAACCTGAACTATGGACTGACAGACAACATGAACCATGGACTGACAGACAACATGAACATGGAGTGACAGACAACCTGAACCATGAAGTGACAGACAACATGAACCATTGAGTGACAGACAACCTGAACCATGGACTGACAGACAACCTGAACCATGGACTGACAGACAACCTGAACCATGGACTGACAGACAACCTGAACCATGGACTGACAGACAACATGAACCATGGACTGATAGACAACATGAACCATGGACTGACAGACAACATGAACCATGGAGTGACAGACAACATGAACCATGGAGTGAGTGACAGAAAGTGACAGACGGAGTGATAAACAGCAATCTACATTTTCTGCTTAATGTTGAAAAATATGCTTATTTCCCATGATTTTTCTCAAATGAAAAAGAAAAAAATGTTTTGTAAGTTTGCTGGGAGAAAGCAAGCATGTAGCTCACTCAGTGTGCCACTAAACACCAACCTTTGAGTTGTGCGTTGACCATTTACTACACCAAGCAGTGTTGTCAGTCTAAGCTCTGCGTTGTCCATATACTACACCATGCAGTGTTACCAGTCTAAGCTCTGCGTTGTCCATATACTACAAGCAGTGTTGTCAGTCTAAGCTCTGCGTTGTCCATATACTACACCAAGCAGTGTTGTCAGTCTAAGCTCTGCGTTGTCCATATACTACACCAAGCAGTGTTGTCAGTCTAAGCTCTGCGTTGTCCATATACTACACCATGCAGTGTTACCAGTCTAAGCTCTGCGTTGTCCATATACTACACCAAGCAGTGTTGTAAGTCTAAGCTCAGCGTTGTCCATATACTACACCATGCAGTGTTGTAAGTCTAAGCTCAGCGTTGTCCATATACTACACCATGCAGTGTTATCTGTCTAAGCTCAGCATTGTCCATATACTACGCCATGCAGTGTTGTAAGTCTAAGCTCTGCGTTGTCCATATACTACACCAAGCAGTGTTGTCAGTCTAAGCTCTGCGTTGTCCATATACTACACCAAGCAGTGTTGTCAGTCTAAGCTCTGCGTTGTCCATATATACTACACAAGCAGTGTTGTCAGTCTAAGCTCTGCGTTGTCCATATACTACAAGCAGTGTTGTCAGTCTAAGCTCAGCGTTGTCCATATACTACGCCATGCAGTGTTGTAAGTCTAAGCTCAGCGTTGTCCATATACTACGCCATGCAGTGTTATCTGTCTAAGCTCAGCGTTGTCCATATACTACGCCATGCATGCAGTGTTGTAAGTCTAAGCTCAGCGTTGTCCATATACTACGCCATGCAGTGTTGTAAGTCTAAGCTCAGCGTTGTCCATATACTACGCCATGCAGTGTTGTAAGTCTAAGCTCTGCGTTGTCCATATACTACGCCATGCAGTGTTGTAAGTCTAAGCTCTGCGTTGTCCATATATACTACACCATGCAGTGTTGTAAGTCTAAGCTCTGCGTTGTCTTCAAGGGACGTTATCCAGTGTGCCACTGCCGCCGCCTCACAAATCAATGCTGGTCTAGAGGGCAAGGTCAGGTCTCTCTCTCTCTCTCTCTCTCTCTCTCTCTCTCTCTCTCTCTCTCTCTCTCTCTCTCTCTCTCTCTCTCTCTCTCTCTCTTCTTCTTCTTCTTCTTCTTCTTCTTCTTCTTCTTCTTCTTCCTCTTTCGCTGTCTCTCTCCCTCCCTCCCCCCCTGTCTCTCTCCCATTATCAGTTTCACATCCGCGTGTCTTGTGTGAGCTTTTTGTTGATGACACTTCCCTTCATGTCAGCGCGCTGGACTTATCGACAGTCGAACACGCTCTACTGCAAGGTCAGAACGATGTCTGGGAGTGGTGTAGTTTTGATTCCATAATGATTCATTCTAAGAAGACAAAAGACATGGCAATCACTTCTAGACAGAAACACCAAAGAGAAACTCTACGTCTGAGTCTGACTTAAGATGGTAGCACCTTGGAATAAGAGAGTCATGGGAGTTAGAGCGGACGAGGAACTGAAGTGGCAGTCCCCATTGAATCTGTCGCAGTCTCTTGCTGAAACAACTGAAGCCAAAATGTTTTTCTCCAGGCTCACTGTCTCTCTCTTTGATCCAATGAAAGTTTTTTAAGTTCTGAGTTCTCAGATCAACTATTTATCTGCAGTCTGGGACAGTGCAGCAAAAGTTCATAATAAAAAAATCAGATTCAATGTACAGGAGAGCTGCCCAGTTAATTCTGACAGATTCCTCCTTATGAACATCCGAAACCAGGCTAAATTAAACATACTGCCGCTGCAAACACAACTAGATTGAAACAAAGCTGATCTTATGTATGAAGTACACAATTCTGGCCCCACAATACCTCAGAGATTTATCCAATAAGGCCTCGTGTCGATATGGTTCTAAAATTATATTCTGCCACATACGTGGACTGACATGTTCAAATCTTGTTTAGCATACTGTTATCATTGGTTCTGACTCCATTCCCCATATAGTCCTTCCGATGAGACTATAAACCGAGGTTCCGTGTGTGAACGCACGCACAACATCTTGCACACACGTAAAATCCCATCACCAACTTTCGGAAGAGAAGGCCAGTTTGGCCGTTGGTATGGATGACACGTTACACACAGCATGCACCCTGCGTGAGAAACGGAAAAGAATGAAGGAAATAAGGAAATTGAGTGCACGATATTGACCAGATGACACGGGAAACGACTGAATGATGCGCCGGCAGGCAGCTCTTCAGTCGGCACTACCCAGGTAGGCAGCCCGTTGTGTAAACGAGTATTCATTATATTATGTGTAAAGCTCTTAGAGCTCTAATGTTTAGAGAATAGGCGCTATAAAAATTAACATTATTATTATTATTATTACTATTATTATTATTATTATTATTATTATATTATCTGCAGGCTCATCGTTTTACGCTAAACCTGAAACTGCCGTCCACGGCACACCTTCAAAACAGAGCTTTGAAAATATTTCGAAAATATTTCGTCTTTGACATAGACTACGCCATTTCATTGAAATGTTTTGCAGCAATCATTGAAATGATCAGCAATTACAGATGTGGACGTTGTTACAACACTAGTTATGTCAACAAATGATACCACTAACTATTCTTACCGCTGAGAAAAATTGCTTCTCTTAGAATACTGAAATTTGTTGTATACCAGTGCCATCACCATCATCATCCTCGTCTGGTCGCGAACTCCACCAACAATCAGAAACACACAGCGAAACATCTGCATATTGTACTCTTTGTCTATCTCTACCTTTTTTTTCTTGCATTCCCAACCGCTGCCCCCCCCCCCCCCCCCGACTACCCCCCATCCTCCCTCTCCCCCCCGACACACACCCCATCCTCCCCTGCCCCCGCCCCCCCCCCCCCCCCCCCCCCCCCCTGCTTCGTTGTTGTTGCCTGCATCTTATGATTGCGTATATGTGCACGCTTTTGTCAAGCTTTTGCATACAAATGAATGCGTGCGTGTGTGTGTGTGTGCGTGCGTGCGTGCGTGCGTGCGTGCGTGCGTGCGTGCGTGCGTGCGTGCGTGCGTGCGTGCGTGCGTGCGTGTGTGTGTGTGTGTGTGTGTGTGTGTGTGTGTTCGTTCTTTAATTTAACGTCTATCCACCTAACAGTGATCTTAGACAGTATGTAAGTGTGTGTGCATGTGGTGTTTTGGGGTGTATGCATGCGAATGGTTGGTGTTGATTTGGGCGTACGTAGCTATGTATAATGCAATTAGGCCTAGATAAAATAAATAATAATTTAAAAAAAACAAACAAACAAAAAAACCCCCCCCCCCCCCACCCCCAAAAAAAAACCCCTCCACATAACTGAATTCAAAAAACTTCAAAAGAAACACTAAATAAGCAACTACCACCAAGATGGGGAAAATAACATAGACGTTAAAGTAAATGTCCAATTGGGCTCTTAATCAGTCCTTGAACAACTTCCAAAATATTTGATTCGTTGGAGATGACGTCTTCAAAAGCTTCACGTCGTGTGTGTGTGTGTGTGTGTGTGTGTGTGTGTGTGTGTGTGTGTGTGTGTGTGTGTGTGTGTGTGTGTGTGTGTGTGTGTGTGTGTGTGTGTGTGTGTGTGAGAGAGAGAGAGAGAGAGAGAGAGAGAGAGAGAGAGAGAGAATCATGTACTTCATAATCCTGCGTAACTCTATCTATTCTCTCCTTTTTTCATGGTCATTTTTCTTTCATTTTCTTGTCTTTAAATCTCATTACATATATTTAGCTTAGTAAGGACAGATTGGAAGAATAGGCTCTGCATAAAAAATCTCAAGCCCCCCCCCCCCCCCCCTCTCTCTCTCTCTCTCTCTCGCTCTCTCTCACTCTCTCTCTCTCTCTCTCTCTCTCTCTTTGTAATTGTTCCTTTTTGTTTATTGTTATTTTTGAGGGCATAGTGTAAAAAAGCTTCCAGCTTATCTATTCACCCTCATTAAAGATTTCGAGTTTCAAGTATTGAGTTTCTTTCAATTCAGTTCCTGAAGTACTTACCTTTGAAGTTCCAGACAGCACTTGCAGCTAGTGATAACTCACTTCATTTTTTTTTTTTTTACCAGAGAAAAACGGGTTTCTACAAAGTGGCCGTTTTTGAACCAATTCTAACGGCTACTCACACAATCCGACTATACTGTTATACAATCTGACTATACTGTAATACAATCTGACTATACTGTTATACAATCTGACTATACTGTAATCTTAAGTGGACGTATTCAGCTCAAGTGTGATTTGCAGTCGTGCAAATATTAGAATGAAGAACAAAAACAAGAAGGAAGAGGAGGGGATAGAGCAGAAGGAAGATAAAGAACGAAAAGAAAGAAAGACAGACAGAAAGAAAGAAAAAGAAACAAAGAAAAGGAAGTACACAACGGAAAAGAGAAGAAGAAGAAGAAGAAGAAGAAGAAGAAGAAGAAAGAAGAAGAAGATACATAAAAGCGACGACGACAACAAAGAAACCGCACTACCACATCACCAGCTATGACAATAGTCATAGTCAGTGGCTTCGCCCCACCACTACATGCCGTTATTCCCTTGTTTTTAATTCGTGACCTGTCCGTTATCATCGTCATCATCATCATCATCATCATCATCATCATCATCACCACCACCACCACCATCATCATCACCACCATCATCATTATTGTCATCATCTTGATAACCATCATCATTATCATCACCACCACCACCACCACCACCACCACCACAACCAACCACCGCCACCACCACCACCACCACCACCACCACCATCATCATCATCATCATCATGACCACCATCATCATCATTATCATCATCATAACCATCACCATGATAATCATCCTCATATCATCATCACACCATCATCACCATCATCATCATCATCACCACATCATCATCATCACCGTCATCATCACCCACCACATCATCATCGTCATCATCATCATCATCACCATCATCATCATCATCGCCATCATCATCATCACCACCACCACCATCATCATCATCATCATCATCATCATCATCACCATCATCTGCATCACCATCATTATCACCACCACCACCACCACCATCATCATCATCATCAGCAGCAGCAGCAGCAGCAGCAGCAGCAGCAGCAGCAGCATTATCAACGTCATCATCACCATTGTCATCATCATTAATGCCACCTCTTCGATTTCACACTGCTCTGTTATCATCGTTGTTTATCCTTCATATTCTGCATGATCTCCCTTGTCTGCTTTAAGTCTCTTCTCACGCCTCCTTCTTCTCCCTCTGTGTCATCCTCTCCTCTTTTGACTTGTTCCTTCCTCTGTGTCATCCTCTCCTCTTTTGACTTGTTCCTTCCTCTGTGTCATCCTCTCCTCTTTGACATGTTCCTTCCTCTGTGTCATCCTCTCCTCTTTGACATGTTCCTTCCTCTGTGTCATCCTCTCCTCTTTTGACGGGAAACACCGTTTAACTTTCTCTCTCACTAGTATCAAAATGGTCTATGATGAACACCGTTAACTTTTCTGTCACTAGTATCAAAATGGTCTATGGGGAACAACGTTAACTTTTCTCTCACTAGTATCAAAATGGTCTATGATGAACACCGTTAACTTTTCTGTCACTAGTATCAAAATGGTCTATGGGGAACAACGTTAACTTTTCTGTCACTTGTATCAAAATGGTCTATGGGGAACAACGTTAACTTTTCTGTCACTAGTATCAAAATGGTCTATGGTGAACACCGTTAACCTTTCTGTCACTAATATCAAATTGGTCTATGGGGAACACAGTTGACTTTTCACACTATTATCAAAATGGTCTATGGGGAACACCGTTGACTTTTCTGTCACTATATCAAAATGGTCTATGGGGAACGCCGTTGACGTTTTTCACTGGTATCAAAATGGTCCATTGCGGCCACAGTGACTTTTCTGACTGTCCTATATTAAAGCGTTCTATGGATAACATGTATGACTGCATTTCTCTCAATGTTCGTCATTTAAACATTCTACGGTCCACTGCAATGACATCGGTCCACTCACTGTCTATCATTGACATGGTCTATTGGTAACACTTGTGGTTGCGTCTGACTCTATGTTCTGAAATGTTCTATGGTCAGCACTGATGGCTGTTTCTGTCCTTACCAATAAACTGTTCTATGCTCAGCATTGATAGCTGGCTACGTCACGAGATTTTGTTTTCCCAAATATTCAATGGTGAACACAAATATCTTTGAAATGTTCGATGGGTGAATCCAGTGACTGTGTTTCTGACTGTCCGTTGCTGGACTATTCGATGGTCAACGGTCTGTGTCCTCACTGTCATTGGAATGCTCCCTGGTCAACAAAGTGACCGCTAGTCCTGTCACTGTCCATTGTGATTGATCAGGCGGAGCTACTGGAACGCTTTCGCCATCGACGTCAACACCTGAGACAGGAATGCACTGCCAGACCGCGGGAGTACTCTGCTGACAAAGTGAGCTGTTCGGGTTTTGTGTTGAACAAGCCTCTCAAAGA